>QGOB01000129.1:0-37218 GCA_003313055.1 Termitomyces sp. MG145 | reverse complement strand
AGAGGGTTGCAGAGGCGGCATCGAGTTCCTGCTGCTAGCATTGGGCTGGAGGCAGGGCCTAGTCTCGGGGCTGGCTCGGTTCTTCCTGTTGTACGTGGAAAGAGTGGGCAGAGTCAATGGAGTCCTTGAAGCATCAGGGTGTGGGGCTGGTGTGAATTTCATCGACAAGGGCCAGAAGTTCAGCCTGGAGGGCAGCGTCCACCCAAAGAGTGTTAGCGACGTTGTCAGGGAGGTTGCCCTTCTGGTAGCTCTCGTGGAAGTTGAGGAGGCAGTCGGCCCACTGCTCCAGGGTGCCAGAGACATCAAGTCATCCTAGACTGATGAGGAGGGCATGCACATGCTGGGAGAAGGTGGCGGGGGTGATGCGCAGTGAATGTAGGACATTGTTGCACTGCTGTACATAGGCCTTGACCTGTTGCTGGCATGTGAGAGGGGAGGGGGGGTGTGTGCTAGTGGAGCTGCCGCAGGCCATGGGTGTTGGGGGTGGATAGTATCAGGAGGTTCTTGGGCTGGGGCTAGGTAAGGGAGGTAGGGTCCCGGGGCAAAGAATGCAGCGCTGGTGGGGCCCCAAGCATTGGGCGGGGTTTTGGGCAATCTGCTGGGCAGGGTTTGGGGGTATGCTCTTAGATGGGTTGGTCCAGGATTGTAGTGCCAGTCTGGGAGTAGACCCTGGCTCATTGAGGGTCTGTAGAGCATGGAGTTTGAGTCCAGGGCCTAGTGGTGCAGGAGTAAGGCGGGGTAGTGTTCGATGGAAGGTGTGGGGTGGGGGGTCTGGGGGGAGTTAATGGCATATGAGCCCTCAGGGATGGGTCGGCCATAGTAGTTGTACCCTGTGGGGGTGTAGGCATAGGTGTATATAGCCATCGAGTACGGGGTAAGGAGGAGTCTTGATATTATGTCAGTGTAAGGGGACGATCACATTCTGCAGTCTCCGATCCTAGTTCTGGCTTAGTCATACGTATTACATTTCTCCAGTTTATGGACCAACTGCCAGGGCCCAGCCCCTGCTCCCTCCCATCACCATTAGTTGGCTTGTATGAGTCATTGGATCTTTATTCTCCTTTTGATGTATTAATTGATAATTATCGCTTACATACCGGGGCCCGCTTATTACATAGCATTAGTCATAGCACAGCCACCAATGTAGTATATATAGCTGATCTGCAGGATAGCATATCCTCAGATCGATCAATAGCAGTGTCTTCAGGCTTATCCATTGACCAACTGTCTGCTCCTTAGTGTCATCCTCTCTTGCTTGTGCTGTCTCTTGCGTGTTCCACTTGCCTTGTTGCTGCTGCTTGTTAGCTTCACCACTCGCTTGCTGCCGCCCTTGCTCACCACAACCCCTGAGTTCAGCCTTGCCTTGTGAGGAGTATCCCACATTCTGAGATCCCCTTACAGTCAGGTCCTGCTGATGACGGGGGCTTAGCTACACTGGCAAGTCCTTACTAGGCAAGCTCGAGAGGCCAAGTACAGGTCCAGGGCTTCTCAGAAGCTCCGGTGCAACTACAAGTGGCCTAGGACAAAGTCCGGATGCTCCAGGTACAAGTAGTGATGCACGCAAAGACAGGCATGCTCTGTGTTGGGGAGCACAAGTTCAGGAGGTTGGAGTTTTTACAGGAGAGGCAAGGGAGGACAGGAAAGATAAGATTGATTGGAAACAGAAGTAGGTTTGGAAATTGATAGTGATGAGTATGGAACAGATATGAGATAGATTGATCAGGAAATCGGGAGATGATAAGAGATACGGAACTGGAGATAGAGATAGAGAGGGAGAGATATGAGACAGGAGATAGAGAGATAGAGGAAGAGATATGGAACAGGAATACAAGTCACAGAACAGAAGTACAAGGCATGGAGACAAGATACAAGAGATGAGACGAGAGAGATAGACGGAGGCACAAAACTAGACTGGAACAGAAACAAAGACTATGGTGAATATCAAGACTACCAACTCTGTATGTTATCCTACAATTTATATATTACCCTCCTGCTAAGTCCTGGGACAGGGTCCCAGCTTGGGATGTGGAGCCTAGTAGCATGCCAACAGTTTGCGGGAGGAATGTTATGTGGTAGCTGAGATGCCAGGGGTTTGGATGTATCTGGTGACAGGGAAGCCTCAGGGTAATGTGTCAGCTGAGATGCCATGGTTCGGTGATGCTCGAGGGTCTATCCAGAGATGGCTGTGAGTGTTGCCGATGCAGCATTGTGAGGTTGTTGGTGACCCTGGAGGTGTGTGGGAGGTGCGGGAGAGGTGTGTGCCAGGGTCGGAGCACGTGTGAGGGTCCAGAGTTAGTGGGGTTGTGACAAACTCCAACTGCATCCTGGCCCCAACCTTGCAAGGTCAGTTAGGGCCTTGTCAGCCATCTCAATGCTTAATCCCAGCTCTAACCTTGCAAGCTTGGTTAGGGCCTTGTGTTCAAAACTCAATGCTTAATCTCAGCCCCAACCTTGCAAGCTTAGTTAGGGCCTTGTGTTTAAAACTCAATACTTAATCCCAGCCCCAACCTCGCAAGCTCAGTTAGGGCCTTGTGTTTGAAACTCAATGCTGAATCTCAGCCCCAACCTCGCAAGCTTGGTTAGGGCCTTGTGTTTAAAACTCAATACTTAATCCCAGCCCCAACCTTGCAAGCTCAGTTAGGGCCTTGTGTTTGAAACTCAATGCTTAATTCCAGCCCCAACCTTGCAAGCTCAGTTAGGGCCTTGTGTTCAAAATTCAAGGCTTAATTCCAGCCCCAACCTCGCAAGCTCAGTTAGGGTCTTGTGTTTGAAACTTAATTCTTAATCTTCAAGACTCAAATTCATCAACTTAATGTTCTCTTATCATATAAGAAGGATATCAGACAGAAACTATATAAGCCAATACTGCAATGTCCTAATACAAAGTCTAGCTAGATACATTAGAAGAGGTTAGTAATAAGATGTTCTCATATTCCAAGATAATATACTTACATTTATCCATTTGTCAATCATTACATTTGTCCATTTGTTTATCATCAGATACTAAAATTTGTAAAGGTCAGTAATCAAAAGTGAGTTTATCTAAAGTGAGACTTACATTTGCAAATCATTCAGGATTTCTTGATAGACTATATTTGCTGTTGTCCTTGTTGTATTGTCTAGTGGCAAAATCACCCTGATACAATTTCCAGATGTACACCTAGACAGTGCCACATAAAGTTGTCCATGTGTAAACACAGGTGATCAAAGATCCAATCCAACTTGTTTGACTGATTGACCTTGGGATTTGTTGATAGTCATAGCAAAGGCTAATTGAACTGGGAATTGTCGTCTATGCAATGGAATAGGCAAATCTTCTTCAGAGGCATCAATGTTAATCCTTGGAATCATAACCACTGTTCCTCCAAACTTGGCATCTTCACTGATGATCCGGCATATGAGGACCCTGGTGTTGATATGAGTAACAATCATTCTTGTCCCATTGCAAAGTCCTTGAGTTGTATCCAAATTCCTGAGGAGCATGACAGGAACACCAACCTTAAGAGCCAGTCTAGCCAAAGGCAAACTACTGGCCCTCAAAGAGTTGAGATATTCCATGGGATATAGGCCATCAATATTTCCATTATCAGACTTGACAGAATCAGCACTCTGCAAGATTTTCTCCTGTCCTGAAAACCTCTGCAGAATCTCTGAATTGATCTCCTCTACATCAGAGTTCTTGCTTGAAAGAATGGTCCAGTCCAGAAAATACTGATCCTGTTGATAATGATTGATATCAGGATAGGTGGAGTTAATCAATCCAGTGATAGAATTGTCATCACAGATCATGGTTCTTGGAAGTTGTACTGTCTGCCCATGCTCAAAGTTTTTTCCAGCACCAATATCCAGTAACCAAGCTGCATGAGCAACATTATCAGGAGTCTGCTCCAACTGCATATTTTGCACCAAGTAGTGGACTTGAATGTGGTTCCAAAGTTTCCCTCTTTTTAATGAAGCAGCAATCATCTGCTATCTGAGTCCTTGGGGAATAACTGGCAGAGTTTGCCTGAAATCCCCTCCAAAGACCACAGTAACTCCACCAAATGGAATATTCTTTTCCAAGATATCTCTGAAGCCACGATTTACTGAGTCAATGGCATTTTTGTGCTGCATTGGAACTTCATCCCAGATAACCACTTTAGTGCCTAGTAACAGATCAGAGAGATGTGTTCCTCTCCTTATGTTGGCAATGGATATATTCAGAGCAGGAATGGGAATTTTGAACCTTGAATGAGCAGTTTTACCCCCCTCCAGCAATAAGGCAGCAATTCCAGATGATGCTACACATAATGCCACTGCACCAGTCGAATGAACAGCAGAAGCCAGAGTATTGCAGACAAAGGTCTTGCCACATCCTCCAGCACTGTGAATGAATATCATCCTGCTCAAATCATTCTCCACAGAGTCTATAACAGCATTGAAGGTCTCCAACTGTTCAGCATTGAACTTGGTCTTGTTTTCTTCCACTCTCCTCTTCAACTCCTCAACATCATAATCTGTTTCTTCTTGTAAAAGTCTATTACCTATAAATGATTTGATTAGTTTCAAAGTCATTGTTCTCTATAAAGACAAAAATACCTGGAACAAAATTCCAAGCTTGCTGGGGCTCTGGCATGTTGGGAAAGTCTTTCAGAGTTTTTCCAGAATTCCTCAAGTTGTCATTGATGAGATAAAGGCTATAATCATGAATGTCTTCATCAGCAAAGATCCTGTTCCTATACTGGTGTGCCTGCTGCAATCTGTGTTGGAGATCATCACAAATAGAATGCTTGAATTCATTCCATAAAGCTTCTGGAGTGGCAGGAGCACAGCAGAGTAGGATTGTGCAAAAGAGGTGTCTGAGAGCTGATCCTGTTTGTATCTGGACAGCTTCAGCAAGACATTGCCTCCATTCTGCATCATCCTCCAAAAGGCCTAGGGCCTGACATGCATCCTTGTATGTTGGATAGGTGTAGCCATTGATGGTCCTGAGATGAGCCCATGAAGTTGCATTTGTTACAACTGTCAGAAGCATTCAAAGGTAGAATCATTCTCCTTGCCTAGGTGAAGCAAAGTACATCCTGCCAATAGCTGTTCCTCTTTGTCTCTCCTTCCAAGCTCTTTTCCTTGGCTCATAAACAAACTTGGTTGAAAAGTTTTGATAAGTGATGTTGTTATTAGGAAACTTGGTGTTGGCTTCAAACCAAGCAGTGAGTGCAGTCTTGTCCACATTATCTCTGGCAGCCACCAACTCCAAAGGTTCATTGTCTTGAAAGTAAACTTCATGTTGGCCTTTCAGATGCACAGGTAATCGGTAGACAGGAGGGAATTCAGCATGCATATTGAATTCATAGATGTGCCAGCAAAGCTCTGGTGCAGAAATATATCTAGCATCCAAATGTTCCTTGATTTCATCTTACTGCTCCCTAGAGATTTCCAAGGTGGTCCTGTCATGGCCTTTATAAATGTACTTGTGAATGTACTTGATGGCTTGCATTGAAGCACAGATCTTGACATTGATGTGACATTGGTATTTGGCTGAGAGATAGGGATTGTATGGGACAAACATCACAATTGTTGTAATGATAGCCATGCTTTTCAAAGAAGTGACCATTGTCTGGCCTAGCATATCGAGGATAGTCATTGTCACCATATTGAGTAGCCTCTAGATATTCTTTGGGATATCTTTTGGAACATTTGTCATTGACCATGCACTTTGCATTGGGATAAGCTGCCCCACATGGACCATGGACCATATTAGTAGTAACAACCTAACCACAACAATTCAGTTACTGAATCAAGATATATCAAGATTAGATCAATACCTGATACAATTGAGGCTGAGTCACTGGATCAGGAATTTGAGCACAGACAATGGCATCTACATGAGCTGCATCCTTGATCTTGTCATGAACATGCAAGAAGATCAAGATGTGCATATGTGCCAGTCCCCTCTTTTGGAATTCAATGGTATGGACATGAGCCACACAGGTTCCAAAGAGACCTTCTTTAATCTCCTTCAAGACAGCATTTTTCTTGAGTTCAAATACTCTAGCCACAATATCAGGTCGATCAGAAGCTGTTTGCTTCTTCCCATTAACTGCAGGATCTTTTAAAAGAGCCTTGTCAATTTCAGGCCACCTTGGATTGGCAGTCATAGTCAAGAAAAGATCAGGTTTTTGAAAATACCTGCAAATAGCCATAGAGTCCTGGAATAACTGCTGCATATGACATTCACTTCCTGTATAAGAAGCAGGAAGCACAACACAATGGCCTTGCTGAGGTAAGTCTTCATCTCTAGCTGCAGCATCAACCACTCCTTGATAAACCTCAGCTCTGATCTTTCTTTGATTAGATCTAACTCAGTTGAGCTTTGTCTGTTCAATTGATGCCCATGCATCTACAACATATTGCTGGAACAGTCTCCCACTCCACAGAAATGGAGACTTGGCTTCAAAAGTCTGCTGCTGAAGCTGATATGCATAGTATGCAGTTTGGCTGACATTTGTAGTTTGCTGTTGACCTTGTGGTCCAAGATGAGATTGAATGTTAATGTGAAATCCAGGCTTGCCTGTTGGAAAGATGATGGTGTAGTGCAATGGAGTGTAGAATGGGTGTAAATGGCTGATTTGCTTCAACTGACCTCCACATAAGTGCAAGACTATATCACAGTGATCTGATTGATCTTTTGTCCCATCTTCAGGAATGATAGCAGCAACCCCTTCTTGATCATTTGGATTGTTATAGCGCCGATGATCTCCAAAATCTGCTTGAAGTGTGACAGAAAGCCTTTGTGGTTGGCCTTCAGGAATTTCAGCCATGATTTGCCTAGCTTGCTTGTAAAAGCCAATAAAAAGATTGACTCTAGCAAGCATGTCCTGCAAAGAAGCTATTATTTGACCATCCAATCAAGGATTATTCTGTTGATGAAGAGCTAATTGTTCATTATGATCATAGAAATAGAGTTGTGCATATAATGGGGAATTGTCTTCAGTGGGAAGTAAGGCACCTGACAGATGATGTAGTTCTCCATTGATCCTAAAGCTGTATGGTCCAGGAGCATTGGTGATGGCATGATCAATTTTAACTCTCAAAGATGTGAATGCAAAGGCTGCATTGTATTGACAAATAGATCCTTTGAAAGCATTGGAAAGAGGATGATGACCATGAAGTAGAGCCAATAGTTCTGCTGGAGCATCTGCCAATCTAGGCAAAATAACCTGGCCTTGTAAGCAGCACATGCCAAACTTTGGAATGTGTCTAGTAGACTTGGTAAGCTTTTCAGCATCAAAATGCAAGGCATGACAATGTGGACAAATAATATCCATAGGACCTAGATTATGTGGTGCAGGTTCATTCAAATAAGGTTATAATGCTCTTGGCAGAGCATTCCTGGGCTGCATGTGGCCTATAGGTGCAATAAATGCTTCTGGGATAGGCAGACCAAGAGGAGGAGGATCAGGCTGCATGTGGCCTATAAGTCCAACAGGTGCTTCTAGGATAGAAGGATCCAAAGGAAGAGGATCAGGCTGTCCTCTTAGTAGAATAGGTGGCTGAACAATTTCTGGGATGGGAAGAATGAGAGCAGGATCATGTTGCACTGCTACAATGGGATATTGGACAATGTCTGCCAATGGAGGATCCAGCTGTTCTTCAGGAATATGTGCAGCAGGATGATATCCAGGAAGTAGCTCTGCAGGTCCATTGTGTTGTCTAGGATCATCTTCATTGTCTAGAGGATCATCCATATACTCCAAATGATTTTGCATCAATTGATCAAAGGCTGCATGAATATATTCCAAGTCATCCTCAACAGGAATGTCATCTTGAGGCTCTAGAGCATTAAAGTCCTCCTCTAGATCAGCAGCATGTTCCTCCCTCCAGCCTTGTAGAATTCTAGCTGCTCTAGCTTGACTTAAAGGTATATGTTCTGGATTGAGGTCTACATGCTTTAAACTTTATTAGTCCAAGTAGATCAACCTCAAAGTTGAATATGACTGACCTCCTGTTCCAGTCTTTCCCTTTCTTGCCATCTTTGTTGCTCTTCTAAAAGTCTCTGAGCCTGTTGCCATTCCTGCTCTTTAGCTATAGCAAGATCTCTAAGCCTCTGTTGCTCCTCTAATAGTCTTCTAGCCTGCCTCTCCTGCTCCTCAGCTATAGCGAGATCTCTAAGCCTCTGTTGCTCCTCTAATACTCTTTGAGCTTGTTGCCTTTCCTCCTCCTCAGCCATAGCAAGATCTCTAAGCCTTTGTTGCTCTTGTAACACTCTTTATGCCTGTTGCCTTTGCTGCTCCTCAGTCTTAGCCATATTTCTGAGTCTCTGTTGCTCTTCTAATGCTGCTAGAAGATATCCAGCATTAGCAACAGGTAAAAGTAGCTGCATGGAATTCTGTTTCCTAAGTGCAGAAGAAGAGAGAGATGGCACCATTCTAAGCACAGGATTTTGTAAAGGAGCATTCCATCCCTCAGGCAAAACAGTTTCAGGAATGGCTACAGCTGGCTGAGCAGGCAAAGGTGGCATTATTCTAGGCTCTTGTACAGGTCTTTGTGTAGGAAGAGGTAGTGGTGACACCATTCTAGGCATAGGATTTTGTAAAGAAGTATTCCATTCTTCAGGCAAAACAGTTTCAGGAATGGCTATAGCTGGCTGAGCAGGCAAAGGTGGCATTATTCTAGGCTCCTGTGCAGAAGCAGGTAGAGGTGTCACTCTTCTGGTTCTCTGTGCAGGAAGAAGCAGTGGTGGCACCAATCTAGGCACAGGATTTTGTAATGGAGCATTCCATCCTTCAGGCAGATGGGTTTCAGGAATAACCATAAAAAATGGATCATCATCAACAGCAAGAGACTGTCTGATAGGCCTTGCTGTAGAGCTAGAAGCACTGGCTATAGCTTGATTATTAACCCCAGGTCTCATCCCCCCAGTTCTCATGTTTTCTCCAGGTCCAAAGTAAAGTGGTGGTATAACCACAGTATTGATCTGTTCTTCAGATCTTCTGTTTGCATGACAATCATCAGGATCAGTCATTTGTAATTGTTGAAGTCTTCTATGACTTCTAGTTTGTCTCCTTTGGCTGTCAGGAGTAGTAGGTAGTTGATTTCCACTGGAAGGTTGCCTGAAATATCGATGTTTCAGCATTTTATAGCCCAAGATCAATATAAATCATTTACATGATGTATATTCAATAGCTCAAGGATCACTAATAAACTGCCATTAATGTGTGTCAATGAATGTATAAGCCAATATACATACATTCTTTGTGTGGCCTTCCCTCCACAACTTTGGGACCATGGGAAGTTTGGTCATATTGTGTCAAGAAACACATGAGGCATGAAAAACAGTGTACACTAAATCGCGTTTGGCCATACAGACCATGTGACACCCTGGAAATAGTGCCAAATGATAGGATAAACATTATATAAGTGCCTATGATACATAGTTTTTTTAAAAATAAAGGTTTCAAGGCTAGAGCACAAAAACAGGCAGACCTTACATAATGTAGTTACTATCTAATAAAGAATGGGGTGACTGTTTTGTGGGAAAATTTGATCGCTCTATAATGGGGCGACCAAAAGCTAGCTACCACATTTCTGACTAAGATTATGTAAAATTGGTCAGCAGGTTATGTAATGTCTGGCTGTTTTTGTGCTGTAGCCTTGAAGCCTTTATTTTATATAAATCTGTGTATATTAGGCAACTATATAATGTTCATCCTATCATTTGGCACCACTTCCAGGATATCACATAGTTTGTGTGTTCAGAAATGGCCAAATGCAATTTAGTGGACACTGTTTTTCGCACCTCCAAACTTTCCATAGTCCCAAAGTTGTAGAAGGAAGGCCACACAAAGAATGTATGTATATTGGCTTATACATTCATTGACACACATTGATGGCAATTCATTAGTGATCCTTGAGCTATTGATATACATAATGTAAATGATTTATATTGATTTTGGGCTATAAAATGCTAAAACATTGATATTTCAGGCAACCTTCCACTGGAAATCAACTACCTACTACTCCTGACAGCCAAAGGAGACAGACAAGAAGTCATAGAAGACTTCAACAATTACAAATGACTGATCCTGATGATTGTCATGCAAACAGAAGATCTGGAGAACAGATCAATTACTGTGGTCATACCACCACTTTACTTTGGACCTGAGGAAAACATGGGAACTGGGGGGATGAGACCTGGAAGTAATAACCAAGCTATGGCCAGTGCTTCTAGCTCTACAGGAAGGCCTATTAGACAGCCTCTTGCTGTTGATGATCCATTTTCTATAGTCATTCCTGAAACTCATTTGCCTGAAGAATGGGATGCTCCATTACTAAATTCTGTGCTTAAAATGGTGCCACCACTACCTCTTTCTAGAGAGCTAGAATAGTGACACCTCTACTTGCTCCTACATAGGAGGTGCCTGCTCAGCCAGCTATAGCTATTCCTGAAACTGTTTTGCCTGAAGGGTGAAATGTTTCTAGACAAAATCCTGTGCCAAGAATGAGAGCACCACTACTTCCTCCTGCATAGGAGGCTAGAATAATGCCAACTTTGTCAAGACCTTGAGATTATCTACTTTGTGTAAGAAGTCAATATTAAGGTTTGACCATTAATGCTTTAACTGAATATTGTGAAGCTAAGGCTGTAGTCAAGCATTAATTACAAAGCCCTAACTGAGCATAGCAAATATATTGAATAGTCACTCAGATTTCTGAGCCATAGGAGATCAATTCAGATTTTCTACAGAGATGAGTCTCACTGTAGATAGACTCACCTTTGAATACTAACCTTTATAAATTTCAGCATCTAATGATTGACAAATGGACAAATGTAAGTGTAACTTTAAAAATAATAGCTTTTTATTGCTAACCTCTTTCTAATCTATTTAGCTGGACCCACTATCGTTAAATTAGGAGATTGTAGTATTTGCTCATATAGTTTCTGCCTAATAACCTTACATTATGAGGTTGATAAATCTAAGTTTTAAAAATGAATGCCCTAACTAAGAGCAGTGAGGTTAGAGCTAGAAATAAGCCTAGAGTTTTGGAAAACAAAGGCCTAACTGAGCTTGCGATGTTGGGGCTGGAATTAAGCATTGAGTTTTGGACACAAGGCCCTAACCAAGCTTGCGAGGTTGGGGCTGGAATTAAGGCTTGAATTTTGAACACAAGGCCCTAACCAAGCTTGCAAGGTTGGGGCTGGAATTAAGCCTTGAATTTTGAACACAAGGCTCTAACCGAGCTTGCAAGGTTGGGGCTGGAATTAAGCCTTGAGTTTTGGGCACAAGGCCCTAACTGAGCTTGCAAGGTTGGGGCTGGAATTAAGCATTGAGTTTTGAACACAAGGCCCTAACTGAGCTTCCGAGGTTGGGGCTGGAATTAAGGCTTGAATTTTGAACACAAGGCCCTAACCAAGCTTGCGAGGTTGGGGCTGGAATTAAGCCTTGAGTTTTGGACACAAGGCCCTAACCAAGCTTGCAAGGTTGGGGCTGGAATTAAGCCTTGAATTTTGAACACAAGGCTCTAACTGAGCTTGCAAGGTTGGGGCTGGAATTAAGCCTTGAGTTTTGGGCACAAGGCCCTAACCAAGCTTGCGAGGTTGGGGCTGAAATTAAGCATTGAGTTTTGAACACAAGGCCCTAACCGAGCTTGCGAGGTTAGGGCTGGGATTAAGCATTGAGGTGGCTGACAAGGCCCTAACCGAGCTTGCAAGGTTGGGGCTGGGATGCAGTCGGAGTTTGGGGGCGAACCCTCAATGAGCTACGTACCTGTGCCAAAGGCACAGGACATAGCTCGTAAAAGGAAATCCATTACTTTAAGAGGAAATTTCTTTGTCATTGCTGAGTCAGCTTAGTCAGAAGTGCTGTAGCTAACTTTTAGGTCGCCCCATTATAGAGCAATCAAATTCTCATGAAACAGTCACCATTATATATAGAGATAAAGATGTCAAGTTTGCCAGCAAGTCTTTACAGTGGACACTATGTCCCTTGCAAAAACAGTGCACAACATGCACTTTTGCACGTGTGTTTCTGAAGTTTAAGTCAGCTATGCCAATCTTACGGTTACTCTTCAACGAGATCCAGACACCAAAGAGTTTGTCTGTATATGTTCCTTGCACTCTACAGGACATTGCTATTCTTGTACAGCAAGCATCAAAAGACATGCAGCTACACCTGACTGCAACTGGATAGGCAGCAACACAATGGCAAGTTGGCGCATCTTTGTGCTTACATGGAGCAAGCTCAAAGATGATCTAGGAAATCAACTGTGTTACACAAGACTCCAACAGTATTCAATGCATGGTAATAGCTACATAGACACACTTTATTGTCCACCAAGTATTTATATCAGGACTATCAACTTGCGCATCCACCCTACCTTCAACAATTTGGTCTTGCATACAATCAAGAAATACAATGCCTCATTTGCCTAGCCTGTGAAATTGCATTGGCGCCACCACATATTGGTGAGCATATCAAAAACAAACATCCAGATATTGGAAGCCATCTTGATAATGTGCTAGCACAAAAGGATCTTGGCAAGCTCAATGTCAAAGAGGATCTGCCTCAAATGACACTCAAAATTTGACTGCAAGTGCAAGGACTGACTGTCCATGATGCATGGCAATGTCAAACATGCAGAAAAGTCTTTAGCAAGCAATTGAGTATGATCAAACATCATCAAGCAATGCATCCAGGCATCCCTGTCCCTCCCAGCTGGCCAAAGGTACATGCGCAATGCCTCGACCACCGCCTGCACTGATCATTCTTTCCAATCACACTGCAAACTGACCTGAAAGCAACATCACCCAATGAAAAAATTGTGGATGACCTGAGAAATGAAATGGAAGCACTTGATGGTGTTCCAACTGGACACAGACTTGATCCTTTCATGCAAAGTCCATGGCTCAAGTTGAACTGATGGCTTGAGCTTGTTAAAGACCATCCAATTGAACAGCTACTTGCAATGGTAGCATCTGTGAAGTGCAATGAGTTTCCAAGACTTACTGAAACCATGCATAGTCTCTTTCTTTGGTCAGAGGACATCTTTGATCTTATTCCTGAGCTTGTACTGCAGCATCTCAATTCTGCTGATCCAATGAAGAAGTAAGTATCTTTGTGCCATCTGTCTGTAGGCACAAAGATTCATTTTCTCTTGCAGCGGAATAAATAACCAACCATTCCACTATCATCAAGATCACGCCTTGCAAATGAAGGAGTACAGTGGCCCTGTTGTGCACTTGCTAGCCATGTTGCTATAAGAGTCATCATGTCTCGAATTCACTCTACTGCCAATTGCTGCAAACCATTTAGCAACTCTGCACATTGCATTGTCAGATCCAGCTGCCACTGCGCTCAGTATGAAAGTACTCCGACTTCTTGTTGCACTTTGGACCTGGCAATGGCCTGTCACTGGACTGAACCACTTTCCTGATCCGATGATTGTATATCTCGTGTTGATGATCCTGCAACCTGATGGGTCATTCAAGCAACCTCAATATACTACTGGTCCTATTGCGCAGTTTAAATATTGCATGTGGAATGTGTTTATGATTGAAATGTACCGACGTGTCAAGACAGATTCTAGTACATTGTTTGAGGCAGAGATGACCAACCTGGCACCATGGATAACCGAAAAGCATGACTCAACATTCAACTCGCTGCGCTCACTTCAACATTGTGCAACTGCAATTGCTGAGGGGACAATGGCACTTCCTCAGATCTGGTGGATCAATCGCAAAAAATATGAAACAATGCTGTATGCAGGAAGCCGAATCAACTTTGCAGACATTAAGAAAACATTTGTCAAGATCGAGAGGGTACTCATGGAAAAGTGGGAACAGGATGTGTTATGCGGACTTGAATTGCACTGCAGCTACTCTGATGTGACCAATGACTTGGCCAATACTGCTGTTGGATATTCATTCATCACAGACCCTCGCAATCTGTTCATCAAGCAAGCTGATTGGCTGATACATGCGATCCTGAATGATTCTGTGCTGTGCAAACAGTTTGTTGCCATTGAAGAGGTCAACGGTTCAATTGTGTGGAACAAACTCAGTCTTTGGGCTTGGCTGCATCATGATGGACAGTTTGAAGGGTTGCTTCTTGTCCAAGGGCAAATGTTGTTAAAATGTGCCATACATTCCCAGAATTCACCATACTATCTCCATGAGTACCCATTCCATTCCAGTCTCACTTTGGTTCCTTCATTCCATTCCAGTTTGACTTTGGTTCCTTCATTCCATTCAAGTCTTAGTTTGGTTCCTTCATTCTATTCAAGTCTCACTTAGGTTCCTTCATTCCATTCAAGTCTCACTTAGGTTCCTTCATTCCATTCATACACTTTTAGTATATAATGTAGTTGGATTTACCTGAAGTCCCCAGTTTCTGACTCTGGACTTCAGGTTAGTATTTCACTCACACTCAATACACCTAGTTTCTGACTCTGGACTTCAGCTTTAGTGACTATTCAGTCCCCTGTGCTTGCCTGTCTTCAACAGGTTATAGACTCTGGGCTCTAAAGCTTTAATCCATGAATTTTAGGTTGATTACTTTGTGCCTGTGCTATAGTCCTTATATTGGTTGCAGCTCCCTCTAGTTACATAGACTCTGAACTTTTGGGCTGGCACTCCTAAGTGGAGCCACTTTATCTTGCCAGTGAAGCCTGACCCACCTAACTGGGAGGTGTTACAATTGCAGAGTCTGCAGTTAGATAGTTAGCTTTACTATACCTCATCTTCCTGCTGCACCACTCCCAAGGACCTTACAGAAGCCCTGCCAGTTTATTAACCGGATTGTGGCTGAATTCCTTCTGGCATACTAGACCTTGGTGATTTACATCTATTGCTTTTTTGCCTGCATTCTGCACTATTTAAACCCTCTATCAACTCTCACTATGCTCACTTCTATTCCAACTTTCACTAAACTCAACTCTCACAACTACAACTCCTGGGTTGGAGAAATGGAAGCTTATCTTCACTCTCAAAATGCCTGGATGCCTATTTCTATGCCTTCTTTAGCTCCTGAACTCTTTGACAAACCTACTTTAGAAGAGAAAAGGGAGTATAGAGAATGGCAGAAAGAAGCTAATGCTGCATCTGGTTTGATCTATTTGATGGTGGAGGATGATCAAAGAATCCATCTCAATGATCTCAAAGATTAGCCAGACAAAATGTGGGAGGCTCTCAAGCAGATACATATGCAACAACGCCCTGGCACATGCTTTAATGCCTATGATGACTTGTTTTCCATCAGAAAAAGAGAGGATGAAAATTTGCAGACTCTGATCAATAGAGTTGAGACTGCAATGAAAAAGATTCAGGACTTGCACCCTAAAGACTTTGATATTGCCAAATTGGACAATGAACTAGCTTCAATGGCATTAATCAGAGCGCTTCCTGAAGATTTTTCTGCATTTGTATCCACTCTTCTTCTTAAAGATGATCTGGACAAAGCCAAAATTCACCAGGCCTTTGTTACAGAAGAAACACAATGTTGTAGACATGCTGATGAGTCTGCTGTTTCCACAATTGCTATGAATGCAGCATTGGCTAAGGCTGTTTGTGATTTTTGCACACTGCAAGGCCATACACAGATTAATTGCTACAAATACAAAGTAGCACAGCAGCAGGCTAAGCAGCAGACAAAACATTGCACTAAAAGAGGCAAAAGGCAGGAGCAAGCTAATGCAGCTTCTAATGATGACAAGTCAAAGAAAGATGACACAGAGTTTGCTGGAAATGCAAGTACTCGTTTGCCAGATCACTCAGATCCTTCTCTTCCCATACAACCTGAAGCTGACTTTGATTGGATTGTAGACTCAGGAGCTACTTGCCACATGACTCCACATCAAAATTGGGTCCACAATTATAATCCACATCACATTCCAGTCAGGTTAGCTGATAACAGTATCATTTATTCAGCTGGAATTGGAACAGTCATATTCCATCCAGTTGTAAATGGGAAAAAGGTCTGGTTTATAGAGTTTCATAAAGTCTTGCATGTTCCATTACTTCGAAATAATCTCTTGTCCTGTATATATTTGACCAGAAACAAAGGCTATAACATTCACATTGATCAAAAGGCCATGCATTTCTGGTTGAATGGGAAGGAGTTATTTGGTGCTACAATTAACTCCAATAATTCTGCTCATTTGGATGGTTGTACAGCACTTATTTTGGAGTCTGCTCATTTCACCAGTACTTTACCACTTGATTTGACCCTATGGCATTGCAGACTTTGTCATCACAACTATGCTAATGTCAAAAAAATGGTCAACAAAAAGTTTGTAACTGGTTTGATTTTGAATTCAGCTGCAAAGCCTGATCCTATCTGTGAACCTTGTTTGGCTGGCAAAATGCACTCCAATCCTTTTTCTTCTTCTACAAGTCATGCATCAAAACCATTAGAATTGATTCACACTGATATACATGGTCCTCTCCCAGTTGCTGCAATTGGAGGATACCATTATTGGATCACATTCATTGATGATTGCACCAGCTTTAAGGCTGCCATGGCTCTCAAGAAGAAAAGTAATGCATTCAATGCCTTTAAAACATTTAAAGCTTATGCTGAAAATGCTCTAAATGCCAAGATCAAGGCTTTACAAGATGACAAGAGTGGAGAGTACATGTCCAAGGAGTTCATTGCATTTACTGATGCTTGTGGAATTCTTAGAAGGCACACAACTAGAAATAGGCCACAGCAGAATGGTGTTGCTGAGAGAGCAAACAGAACACTCTCAGAGAACATTACTGCTATGCTCAATGAATCAGGTTTACCAGCCTCATTCTGGGCACATTGCCTTCATGCTCAGATTCATATTCTGAACAGAATCCCAACAGGAAATCAGTCAATAACTCCTTATGAGGGATGGCACAAGTGCAAACCAGATGTTTCTCATCTCAGAGTTTGGGGATGTAGAGCATATGTGTATATACAGAGGGATGAGCACAACTCTTTACAGTCTCATATGAAGAAATTCATCTTCATTGGATATCCTCCAGGTTATAAAGGATGGTTATTCTACAATCCAAAAACCAAGAAGACTGTAATTTCTGAAAGAGCAGAGTTTGATGAGCACTCATTTCCTAGTCTGCATCTTACTAGGCCAATAATACCTCCTACACCTTCTTTGCCACCTGTCAATCTATCCATACAGTCTGAAAGTGCATCCTCTAAAGAAAGTGCAGTGTCAGAGTTACCTGCTCTTGAAAATGAAGGGGAGCAACCATTGCTTTTTCAAGTGCCAAAAACATCCACCAGTACCTCCAACACCTCCAACACCTCCACCAGTACCTCCACCAGTTCCTAGAACACCTTCACCAGCCCCCATACAGCCTGAACATGAATTAGTACAACAAGCTCCAGTCAGACCACGTCCCAATCATATTAGACACAATTCTGCTCAACCACCTCCTCCTCTGTCGACACCACTTGCTTTGAGAAGGCCTAGACGCAATATACAGCCTCCCAAAGATTGGTGGGTGGTCACACATCAGAAACCTCCAGTCCAAGAGAGTTTTGATGAAGAAGAAGAGCAAGTAGAAGCAGAATTAGATTTGGGGTCTGACCTTGAACCTGAACCAGAACCACTTGATCCTGGTTTTGAGGATGTTCAATTTGCTGGAATGGCCAGTTCTTCAAATCCCAGAACATTCAAACAAGCTATGAAATCTGAGGATGCTGACAAGTGGTATCAGGCTGCAGTTGATGAGGTATGTCTCATTAGTTGCCAATGGTACATGGGAGGAATGTGATTTGCCTGAAGGTAAAAAGGCAATTGGCTGTGGATGGGTATTTTGTGTTAAGCACAATGCAGATGGGTCTATTGAACAATTCAAAGCTAGACTTGTTGCAAAAGGATATGCACAACATCCTGGCATTGACTACAATGAAGTGTTTGCACCAACATTTTGACCTGCATCATTGAGATTCATCTTAGCTATTGCTAGCATTGAAGATATGGAGTTGTGCTCTGTGGATGTTACTTCTGCCTTTCCAAATGGAGACCTGGAAGAAGACATTTATATGCTTCAACCAGAAGGCTTCCAGAATGGAAAGAAAGTACTCAGGCTCCAAAAGTCACTTTATGGGTTGAAACAAGCAGGCAGGCAGTGGAACAAGAAACTACATGCAGCATTAACATTAATGGGATTCAAAAGACTTGAATCTGACTGTTCAATCTATCTCTATGTCAGAGGAGAAGTCAAAATCATTGTTCCCATTTATATTGATGACATTACACTTGCTTCAAAATCCACTGCTGCACTTGATTCTGCTGTAGATGACCTTAAAAAGCACTTTAAAATCTGTGACCTGGGTCCTTCCCATTTCCTTCTAGGCATTCAGATTCATAGAGATCGCTCAAAACGCTCTATTTCACTCTCACAACGTCAATATATTGTTGACATGTTGGAGAGATATAAAATGAGTGATTGCAATCCTGTATCTACTCCGATGACACCTGGATTGAAGCTCTCTAAAGCAATGGCACCCCAGAATGAAGCAGAAGTGGAGGAAATGCAGAATGTACCTTATTTAAATGCAGTTGGTTCATTGCAGTATCTTGCAACCATGACAAGGCCAGACATTGCCTATGCAGTATCATGTTTAGGAAGGTTCAATTCTTCTCCTGGACCTAAGCATTGGGCTGCTGTCAAGCATTTACTGCGCTATTGCAAAGGCACAATGGACTATCAACTCCATTTCAATGCTGATTCTGGTATTCAACCCTTCACTACATTTTGTGATGCCTTACATGGAGATTGTCCTGATTCAGGAAGGTCAACTGGTGGTTATTTAACTACTATTGGAGGGGGAGCTATTGGCTGGAGCAGCAAACTTCAATCTGTTGTTGCCTTATCTACAACTGAAGCAGAATACATTGCTGCTGTAGAAGCTGGCAAAGAGATTGTATGGATGTGAAATATTTTTCATGAAATGGGCTATACCTCTACTATCCCATCTCCAATGTTGATTGACAATCAATCAGCAGTCAGTGTTACAAAGAATCCTGAACATCATGGAAGGATGAAACATCTTGATCTCAGCTTTACTGGCTCAGAGATGGCTGTAAATGAGCAGAAACTTGTTCCTCATCATATTCCTGGATCAGAACAAGTTGCAGATTTGCTGACCAAACCACTTTCCTTGCACAAAGTAAAGTTCTGTAGAGAGAAGATGGGAATTTATTGAATGATTGGAGATATGCTGGTTCAGGGGGGAGTGTTAAAATGTGCCATACATTCCCAAAATTCACCATACTATCTCCATGAGTACCCATTCCATTCCAGTCTCACTTTGGTTCCTTCATTCCATTCCAGTTTCACTTTGGTTCCTTCATTCCATTCAAGTCTCAGTTTGATTCCTTCATTCTATTCAAGTCTCACTTAGGTTCCTTCATTCCATTCATACACTTTTAGTATATAATGTAGTTGGATTTACCTGAAGTCCCCAGTTTCTGACTCTGGACTTCAGGTTAGTATTTCACTCACACTCAATACACCTAGTTTCTGACTCTGGACTTCAGCTTTAGTGACTATTCAGTCCCCTATGCTTGCCTGTCTTCAACAAATGTTGGGTGGAGCACCTGGCCATAGTACTGAATTGACGGCAATGACATTTACAAACATCCCAACATCTGCCCACCACAATTGCATTATTTTTGGCAAGTATTTGGCTATGCTTGTCACCTATCACAAGGGGACTGCAATGGCCAGTTCTGACAAACTCATTCCATATGCATTTGATGGTGTAACTTCCGATTTGATCATACAGAATCTTGCGATTGGGCATCACTGATACCAGGCACCAGCCCCATTTGGAGGCTGGCTGGAAATCACTTGGCACTGATGGAGGGCCTACTAGAAATCACTTGGCACTGATGGGAGGACCAACTGAAAATCACTTGGCATTGATGCCAAGCACCCAGCCTGTAAGGGCGACCTCAGAGAGCTGTGGAACTCACACAACTGGCAGAGGGATATCCAAAGATGTATTAGCAAGTGGCTACAGTGTACAGGGCTAGCTACTCACCTGGCAGAGGGATATCCAAAGAGAATAAGTCTGAGGAGTCCCTATGCCAGGATGTGGATGCTTCTGGGGCCCCAGAAGCATGGGAATCAACTGTATAGTACACATAAGTCACTGAAAAAGGAGTGTGGGAATAAAAGATGAAAAACTCGGACATTGCCAGAGAATGGATTAGTAATGTCCATCAGGTGACTCTGGCAAGTCAGGTGGTCAGAAAAGGGTCAGATGACCAGAAAGGGATCAGATGACCTTCAGAACAATGTCAGGTGATCAGAAATGCGGACACAATGTGTACAGAGAATATCTAAAGGGGAGAAGAAGAAAAAAGAAAGGGGAAAAGGGAAAGGAAACAGGAGAAGGGAGAGAAGAGGGAATGGGCTCAGGAAGGGATGTCCCCTTACATCACCCCCCCTCTAGCTTGCAGCACCTCGATGCATGCCATGCTGACTGGAACAGTGTTGGTGACAGAGTGTAAAGGCCCTGAACCAGTTTGGGGGCATCCAGGTGCCTGTCATAGAATTCCTTCACTCAGAGGGGGGCCCTGACACCCTTAGCAGGTTCCCAGAAAGAGTCCTCATAGCCAAAACCTTTCCACTTCACCCAATACTGGAGCTTGTGGCAGAAAATGCAGCTGTCTAGGATGGCCTCGACTTCATAGTGCTCTTTATTGTTCACAATTATTGGTGGTGGCGGGGGGTCCACTCGCCGACCTGGGATTGGATCTGCAACTACAGGCCGGAGTTTGACAACATGGAATACTGGATGAATACCACGCATTGCCTGGGGTAGGCGCAGATGGTATGCTAAATGTCCCACTGCATGCTCCACTGCATAAGAGCCCAGAAACTTATGAGAGAGCTTCTTGGACAGGTGTGTGGTCTGAGTGTCTTTGGCATCCAAGTAGACCTTGTCTCCAGGCATATATTCTGGTGCAGGAGTCCGCCACTGGTTATAGTAATGGGCCATGTCATCTTTGGCCTTGGCTAGAGCTGCCCTTGCCTCCTCTTGAGCCTGTTTCATGCAGTTCACGAATTTGTTTACAGACTCGTTCTGAGGGGGGCGCTGGCATGGATCAAAGCCCATGCATAGGTTACATCCAGTGTCGAGCAGGAAGGGTGTGGTCTGTGTTGCGGAGTGCACATAGTTGTTGTACTGGAACTCTGCATCCGGGAGCAGCTCATCCCAGTCATCTTACTGTTTGGTGCAGAAGATCTGGAGGTACTGTTCTAGCTCCTGGTTGATGCACTCTGTCTGGCCATCTGACTGGGGGTGATATGCAGTGGAAGCCTGGAGCTTGATCCCCAACAGGCGGTACAGTTCCCTGGTGAATTCTGCAATGAACTGGGGACCTCAATCTGACACAAAGGCATTGGAGAGGCCATGCAACTTCCAGACATTTTTGTGATACAGGTTGGCAGCACCCAGTGCAGAGCAGGTGGTAGTGGTGGGGATGAAGTGCGCTCTCTTTCCTACGCTGTCCACAACCACCATGATGGCATCATAGCCATGCGCATCTGGCAGTTCTGAGATGAAGTCCACTGAGACCACGCTCCACCTTTCTTCAGGAATAGAAAGAGGGTGCAGCTCACCCATTGGCACCTGATGGGAGGGCTTGGTTCTAAGGCACATGTCACAAGTCCTGGTGTAGGCACCAATATAGTGTGACATCTGGGGCCACCAGTAGTTGCATGACACCAGTTCCAGAGTCTTCCAGCATCCTGGGTGCCCTGCCACTTTGGAATCATGGTGCTGCTGTACAATCTGCCACCTCAATTCTGGGTCATTTGGCACGTAGATGCATCCCCGGCACGTTAGGATCCCTTGGTCCAATTGCCACTCCTGACTGTGAATGGAACGGGTCCCTGTCTGTCTGCCTGCCTTGAGCGTTGCTGCTGCTTTAGCCACCACATCCTCATGGAGTCCTTCTTGGTTGCCCTTCCGTATATCTACCAGAATGGATACCTCTTCACCCTGGATTGTCAGACCTTCAAGTGCCCAAATTGCAAACAGCTCTGGCCTGAGCAGGACAATATTGTTGTTGTCTCCTGCTCCAGTCCCATGGTCTGCCCGACATGACAATGCATCTGGCTTACCCATACTCTGACCTGGCCTGTGATGAAGTGTGAAGTCAAAGTTTGCCAGGTAGAGGGACCAGCAGGCCTGTCGTCGGTTGAGCTTTTTTGCAGTGCGGAAGTACTCTAGGTTCTTATGATCTGTCCAGACCTCAAACTAATGCCAGGCCCCTTCTAAGAAATGACGCCACTCTTCAAAGGAACAGATGATTGCCAGCATCTCTTTGTCATGGATCTCGTAGTTATGCTCCACAGCATTGAGACTCTTGGAATAGAATGCAATAGGGTGCCATTTCCCATCCTCCTTAGACTGCTGGGAGAGGACAGCTCCAGTGGCAAAGTCTGAGCTGTCCGCCTCTACACAGAATGGCAGGCTGTCATCTGGGGAGATGAGAACTGGTTGGGAGGTCACTGCACGTTTCAGAGTTTCAAAGGCTGTTTGCTGAGCGTCTGTCCACTGCCAAGGCTGGTCCTTTGAAGTCAGATCAAAGAGAGGGCGGGCATGATAAGAGAATTCCTGGATAAACTGCCGGTAGAAGTTGGTGAACCCTAGGAAAGATTGGACCTCCTTCTTGTTCCGAGGTGCTGGCCAGTCTGCTACTCCAGCTACCTTCACTGGGTCCATCTCTGCTGTTCCATGCAAAATGATGAGTCCAAGGTATTTCACTCGGGTCTGCTCAAACTTGCACTTCTCAGGTTTGAGATAGAGCTGGTATTGGCAGAGTCGTTCCAGAACCAAGCATACAATGCAGCAGTGCTCCTCTCAGGTCTTGGTAAAGATGAGGATGTCATCGAGATACACACACACCACTCCTTCTGCAATGAGGTCATGGAAGATGTCATTCATTATGGTCTGGAATGTAGCTGGGCTATTGGTGAGGCTGAAGAACATGACCAGTGGTTCAAACAGCCCGCGATTTGTCCGGAATGCAGCCTTCCACTCATCTCCTTCCTTGATGAGCATGTTGTTATAGCCCCAGCAGACATCTAACTTGGTGAAATTGTGCATCTCGGAGGTTATTGACAAGCTCGGAGATGAGGGGGAGGGGGTAGCAATTCTTGACAGTGAGGGCGTTCAGCACATGATAGTCCTGCACCAGTCAGAGGGAGCCGTCCTTCTTTTTGATGAAGAAGATGGGGGAGGCCATGGGTGACTTGGAAGGGCAAATTCTACCAGACTCAAGGTTCTCCTGGAGGCTCATCCTGCTCCTTTGGCGCAAGTGGGTAGACCTTGCAGTTTGAGGGCTCTGCATCAGGAACTAACTCTATGGCATGATCCCACTGCTTGCACTCTGGGAGGGAGTCAAAGGAGGTCTTGGAGAACATGTCTTCAAAGTCATGAAGGTAGTCCAGTACGGCATCTCAGAAGGACTTTGGTTGCATGTTCTAGGTGAAGGCCTCTGCCAGACGCTGCAACGTGGTCTGACTGGCACAGACCTCCGCAACGTCCAATGATCGGAGTGGCAAGGCAGCAAGGATCTGGTCACCCTCCTCAATGACTTTGTCAGGAGTGTCAGGCTCTGGGGTTCCCGGTAGGCTGCCACTGCCAGCCTGTTCCAGTTTGAAGTCTCCTCTATCCCTACAAGTATCCTTGTGAGGGGCCTCCTTACAAGGGAATGCTAAGGGAGGAGGGTCCAACAGGTCTAGGTTGGGGTGGGGCAGGGGACTCCATTGGCAGGCTCAGACTGAGGCTTGCTCTCGGGCATGCGCACGACGTTCCAATCGGGCTTCCTTCACACAGGTAGAGCATTGACATGGACATCGACTCATTTTGACTTTCCCAGTAGACCAGTCAATATCCAGGTTATGCAGGCGCAGCCAGGTGTAGCCTAGGATGATATCCTGCTTACCTAGACTAGTGACAGCAAACACTGCCCATTCTGCATAGTTGCGATAGCGGAGGATACACTCTGTCACACACTGGATAGAGCCAGCTTCATTGAGGGTACCGTCAATGTTGTATACCGGAATGGGTCGGTGATGCGCTGACTTGCCGCCTAGCTGCCATGCAGGAAACAACCAACAAGACCAACTAGATAGAGATAGCTAGCAAGTAGTAGCGTTACATGTGTGTGAGAGGAGTCAAGCAAAGTCCCAGAAACCCAGTAAGGAGATGTGGAGTCGGAGTCAGTAAGGAAGTGTGAGAGACCGGTAAGAGATAACAGTGCGGACGCTAGTGTCTGTACCAAATCGTCACAAGGCGAGAAATCTGTAAAGACCCAAAAGGTTGTTAAGGAATTTAAGAGGAGTTTAATGGAAATATACAAGTCGCTAGCCGTAAGCGCTAGCATTAACAAAAGCGAGACGAGGGCACCCATATGGTGCTTGACAAAGATGAGGCAAGGGCGCCCGTATGGCGCATAACAAAGATGACGAGTGCTAAGTTTAACGATACTGTTAAGCTGAGCACGGAAACCAAAGGAGACTGGACTGGGTAAACCCAAATCAGCCATTAAGGAAGCGAGAGCATGAACGAGATCTTAAGTGTGGTCTGAAACAGGGACTAGACTCTGGTACAATTTGATGATGTTTAGCTACTGACAGGGCAGTATTTATAGGTACGTAAGGTGATAAAAGGGGAAACCAGTAAGAAATAGTAAGTGTAGCGGTCGCATGTGATAGCGCATGTCGGAGGCCACTATTGAATAGGAAAATTGTAAGTAATATGAGAAAATTGTAAGTAGATCGATGCAGAGAATTGTAAGTGAAAATTGTAGGTGAAAATAAGTTTACAATCGTTGGATCATCAGTAACGCGGATATGATCGATCGTTGGCTGCCGGTCGGGGGCCGTAGAGAGGGGTGGATTGTTGAAGGTCGGCTTGGTTGTTAAAGGAATGGTTGATAACAGTCGGTGTCGTTAGCGGTTGGTTGGTAGCGGTCACATGCTGAGGTCACGTGCATGGTTCGACTTGTCAGTGTCGGGCAGCCAGCGCTGACCGGGTCGTATCATCTCCCCTTGACTGAAAAACTGACTGTCCCCAGTCAAAGGAAAATCATCGAAGTCCCATGATCGTTAATCGTGGTCCATGCGGGGGGGTCTTGGTCCATGTGCCATACTGTAAAACCATAAATAATTCCAGTGACTCTTTGGACTTCATCATCTCAATCTTCTTCTTATCATGTCGACTCCAGCATTCTTCAGTTACGCGGCTTCTTTTGCACGGCTGGCGGCGGCGCAAGAATTTCTGGAAAAAGCGCCCAAGGTCTTGGCTATGGGGTGCACATTGCTGCACTGGTTTGAGTCGGTGGGCAGCAGCAGGATCACATGGATGGAGCAGGAGGCGGTAGGGGAAGAGTGCCGGGCTTTGTATGCCCAGTACCAGCAGAAGGCCTGGATGAGGCCCTTTGACAAGACTTTTGTAAGTCTTTTTTGCTTGTTAACGTCTTTGTTGGTATGCTAACGCTTGCGTTAAGGGTGAGCAGCCAGTGGGAGAGTTGGAGGTCGAGGACGTGACTGCGGGGCTCATGATGGTAAGTGCTAACGGTGCCGCTATTGACTTAGCAGTGTCGTTAAGGGTATTTTCTAGTTATTTGAGGAACTCCCTTTTGATGACCAGTTTTTCTTCCAGCACCCCATCAAGGATCCTATGGCGTCGGCCGGCACGAGGACAAGGGAGGACCATGGCGAGGGGTTGAGTCGGCAGGGCGGAGCTGCTGGTAGCACTGGAGCGGAGTTGCCAGCATTACCGCAGACTCCTAGGACTCCTGTAAGGGGACAACCCCTAGAGACCATCCTTTCCTTTTCCTATTCTTTTTCTCCTTCCTTTTCCCTTCTGTTTCCCTTTAGATACTATCTGTACATATTGTGTCTGCATTTCTGATCACCTGACCTTGCTCTCAAGGTCATCTGATCCCTTCCTGGTCATCTGACTTCTCCAGACCACCTGACATTGCCAGAGTCACCTGATGGTCATTACCAATCCCTTTTCTGGCAATGTCCGAGTTTTTATCTTTTTATTCCCACAGTATTTTTCCAGTGGCTTCTGTGTATTATATAGTTGATTCCCACGCTTCTGGGGCCCCAGAAGCGTCCACAGCCTGGCATAGGGATTCCTCAGACTTATTCTCTTTGGATATCCCTCTGCCAGGTGAGTAGCTAGCTCCTGTATACTGTAGCCACTTGCTAATACATCTTTGGATATCCCTCTGCCAGCTGTGTGATTTCCACAGCTCTCTGAGGTCGCCCTTACAAGAAGGGCCACCAGGGATGAGGAGGACAAAGGGAGCAATGAGGGTAGGACCTTTCCTTCCTTTGTTAATGGTTTTTCGTTAAGCTAACGGGTCTCGTTTGCAGTTCATGCCACCTACTTCCTTTGACAATCGAGAGTTGAAGAAGTGACTGTGTGGGCACTTGCCCACAACAGTGCTGGATATGGGGGCGGGCACAGGGGAGCGGGTTGGTCAAAATGAGAGGAAGCTGGTGGCTCCTGCGGCGAGAGCAGTGTTCCGGGAACGGGTCAGGGCGGTAAGCATTTCTCTTCTTTCGTTAATTTTTACTGGCTTAATGGCTCTTGCGGTAGTGTGATGGCTGTTGGGCGATTAATGACCCAGAGGGGTGTTGGTACCCCACCAGCACGTTCCCCTGCTACCGATGCAACAAGGGGAGTAAGGGGTGCTCAGCACATGGCCAATTGTCACGGGGTCGCCAGAGGGGCCATAAGGGGAAGAAGGCAGAAGACGCTGCCTTAGTGAAGGCGGCAAGGAGGTATTTGGAGGCGCAGCGAGAGATAGCGGTGGGTGACGGGGAGCCCATCGTTAAGAAGGCAACTCTCCTTCTACCAACAAGGCAAGAGGGGATGGTAAGAGAGGGAAGCAGCAAGGGGAAGGGGCCAGTAAAGAGCCGATCGGTAGTGGAGTCGAGCGACGAGGAGAGACCGACGCCGGCGAGGAGCTCTAAATGGTGCCGGTTAGAGTCTGACAAGGAGGGGTTGATTGGGGGAGTCTGCGAGGTGACTCCTACCAAGGAGGAGGCAACGATAACGGAGAAGGCAGAACTGGAAGCAGAGCCAGTAGAATTGGAGATGCCAGAGGTGGGGATGGGGGACGAGACAGGTGAAGCGGAGTCGAGGGACTTGGTGAGTTCATTCTTTCTTAGCGGTTGGCCGGTAATGCTAACAAAATTTGCTAGGTGGAGAGGTTCGGGGCCCCTCCTTGACCAACTATCGACGAGGAGGAAATTGAGTGGCTGGGGGAGGACCTACCAGTCCCATTCCCATTCGATCCCAGAGGTGACTTGGAACAGTATCGAGCGAGGGCAGCAGAGGTCGGGCAATTGATGGGGAGGGAGATGCAGGTGGCGGAGGACAACTTGCAAGCAGCGCGAGCTTGCTACTGGCTGCTGGTGAGGGCATGGAGTGCGCTAACGCACTATCAGGACAACTGCGACGCCTTCATTGCATGGCAGGCAGAGGCGGGGGTGACGGAGGAGTACTGGGGAAAGTTGGGGGATGGAGAACTGCCTTCGGATGACAATCTCCCTCCTGCCTTGCCCTATAAAAAAAAAGACTTTTTAGTTTTTTATTTCTTTTTTCATCTTTTGAAGAATGACCCCCTTGAGGGGTCTTTTAAATAAACGGTTTCTTGGAAGTCTGACTCGGCCAATAAGATAGCAGTCGAAGGCAGCAAGTAATGAAAAATGAATGAGAAGAAAGAGTAAACGAATAATAAAGGGTTGAGGCAAAAGGAAATAAACGGTTTGAAAAAGATAAACACTCAGTAGATCATCATGGCGCTTGCGCAATGTCGCTTAACGACTGTGTCTTAACGAAAGGCGAATAGGGAATGGTGGTGACAAGTTAGAAAGAATAAGTAGAGGGCTTAACGGTAGGCGTGTATGTCAGCAAGTGTATGTAGAATGAAAGTCTATGATGAATAGAAACGGAGTAAGTAAAGATGAAAAGGGAAACAAAAAACAATAGAAATAAAGGCTTATCAAGAGTTGTTAAGGTTTTTGGGATTTTTAATGGTGAGTGGGGTGGATAGGTGGAAATAGTGTTTTCTAATCTTCTTCAACAGCATTGTGCAATGAGTCGTCATGATTAAGGGAGTCTTCATCATCAAGTAAGTCGGTTTCTTCTAACATTCTTAAATGGTCGGTATCGATGTCGAAGGCATTGGTGGGGAGAGGGATGTGTTTGCAGGTGAAATAGGGGACTAGGCAAAAGGTGGCTACTGGTTAGTGGAGTACGGATCCATCCAGTTCACAGAGAATGTAAGTGCCTCCTTGGTTATGTGATATTACCACTAGCGGTCCTAAGTATCGAGGTCGCATCTTCTTGTTATGGGTGACTTCAATGCACGTATTCCTCATCAATACTAGGTCTCCTTGCTTGAAGTCATAGTCTCAAATTGTAGTGGCATGTTCTTGTTCGAAACGGAGAGCCGCTAGCCGATGGGCAGTAAGGACTGTATCGTGTAAATGGTCAAGATTGGCTTGTCGGCATTGGAGGTCGATAGCATGTCGAGCGATGAGGTCAGTAGTTGTTAACAAGGAATCAGGAGGTGGCTGGAGGTAGGTTGCTTCTACAATGTTGGCGGGGAATAGGGGATGAGTACCAGTAGCGGCATAGTAAGGGGAGCAACCCATGCGGTGGCAGATGGTAACATGTTCTGACCAGAAGACAGAGTAAGCGGCTGAGCTCCACTTGGACTGGTCTCCATTAACAGCTTTGAAGAGGGCTTGTCTAACGTCAAAGTAAGGTCGTTTGGCAATACTGTTAGCGCATTTGTTGTAACCGGATATGCGAATGTGGTTGATGCGATACTTCTTGGTGAGGTAAGCGACAGCTTTGATGATGGGAGGGCCGTTATTGGTAACGATTTCGTTAAGGGCGCCCCAGCAGCAGATGATGTCTTCAAAGAGCCACTTAGTGATAGCGTCAGTATTTTTGCGAACGAGCATGCAGAATTTGGGATAGTGGATTAACAAACAGCGTCCTTGGATGATATATTTGAACTTGTTCAAAGGCAGCATGAACATGGTGTCGATATAGATTTTGCTGAAGAGAGCGGCTGGAGTAGCGACAGTAGGCGGTATGAGGACTTTGGTCGTCTGGTGGACTTGGCAAATGTGGCACAAGCGGATGTACCAAACAATATTGGCCGCTACCTGTGGCCACCAAAAGCGCTCCAGCAGGGCGGCTCTCATAGCAAACAGACTGTGATGTCCAAGGTCGTCGTGCAAGTCAGTCGCTATGAAGAGCTTGTGCTCACCGTTATGATTGCGTTGCCAAAGTTTGCCGCTAGTGAGGAAGAAGCCGCTAGCATAGCAAAGAAAAGTGGCGAGGGCCTTGTCGTTAAGGCCTGGCGGTTGCTTGAAGTTGGTAAGCCACTGCTTAACAAGTTGGACTCTTTTGTTGCTGGCAAGGGCCTTGGGTGAGCGAGGGACGTTGTCATAGGAAAGGGGGTTGGTAATGGGTGGAATCGAGACTTCGGTAAGGGGAACAGTGTCATTAACAAATGTTGCTAGAGTCGGTAGGTAATGGGTGAATGGGGGTAAACGAGGGATGGTAGAGGCAGAATGGGCAAGGGTGGTCGGTAACTGAACATGGTGCATGAATCCGTGCATACGATCAACCCAATCTCTGAAGATGTCATTGTCGGTATCGTCTGGGGGAGGGTTGGTAGGCTGTAATGGTTGTCGCAAAAGTCTGTCAGGTCTGTGGAAGGTTCCTTTAACATGTACAAGCTTGAAGTGGAACATAAGGATGGCCATGATCCAGCAGTTCATGCTAGCAGAGGGCTGAATGTCAGGGTTCTGCAGCATACCTTGAATGTAGCAAGCATCGACTTCGATGATGAGGTTCCTAATGCCTAGGAGGTACATGCATAGCACCTGCAAGGCTCGGTACAAACCGTAAAGCTCGAGTTTGGGCTGACTGAAGCAAGCTTCGCGTTCGTTAAGGGTAACGGAGCCAAAACGGTTATAGCGTCGTTGCTTGGGATTGTCGGTAGTGCACTGGCAAAGGTAGAAACCGACTGCTATGTAGGAAGTGTCGACCACTAAGATTACAGGATTGTCGGATTCGTAGTCGATAGGAACGAGGGGTTTAGCGTCGTGTAAGGCCTTGACAAGGTCTTTCTGGGCATTAAGCTGATCGGGTCCAAATTCGAAGGGAACTCCAGTACGGGTGAGCTTTGTTAGGTGATGAGTGCGATGGGCAAAGTTCTTAACAAACATCCAGAGGACTCTGACGGTACCTAGGAAGGCGCAGACTTTGGTTAACGACTGGCAAGGGCCCCAACAGTCCAATAGCGCTAAAGGGTTTTTGTCAGGAACTCAGCTGCTAGGAGTGCAAACATGGCCCAGGATCTTGAAGGTAGGCATGCAAAGGACCAGCTTATGACTGAAGAAAGTACCACCGCAGTACTTCATCTGCTGAAGGACACAGTTCAGGAGTTCAAAGAACTCCCAAAGCACTAGGCAAATGTTGGGGTTGTCGGGATGCTTAGCAGGTGTGCCGTTAACGAGTTTCCAGTCCTTTGGGCCTTTAATGCCAATGTTGTCGATGAAACTGAGGGCATTATGGGGGATTTTGGGCTGGAGGATGTGGGTGACGTTGTCGTGGAAGATGGGTACAGCGTTAGTCCATCCCATTGGGAGCATTACTAAATGGAGAGCGCCAAAAGGTGTCTGGAAAGTCGTTAAGTCGCAGGAAGTGGGATCAATAACGCATTTGTCATAGCCAACGTAGAGGTTGAGGGTAGCGCTGCAAATGTGGCCAGCAAAGGATTCGGCAACATGATCAGGGAAAGGGGGAACACCAGAGTGGCGGATTGTGACTTGATTTAACGGTTCAAGACTGTGGACTAAATGAAGTTTACCGTTTTTCTTCAAGACACAAAACCAGCGGGACCGGTAAGCAGAGTTTGAAGGTTTGTAAATGCCTGCTTGGATCTTGCTATGTATGATCTCACAGATCTCCTTTTCTGAGGCCTGGCAGTATCGGTCAGTTATGCTGAACCCAAGGAATGTGAGGGATGGTCAGTATGCGAACAGGAGGGAAGAAGTTGGGTTGAAGGCTGCCTCTTTTGGAGTCTTCCCAAGCGAATGTGTTTTGTTGCTTAGTGACAAGGTCCACAAGTACGTTAAGCTCATCTTGGGTAAGAAAGCCGGTATCGTGTTCCTTAATGAAAGTCGCTTTGTGGTCTTTGGTAAAGCGATGGGTCAGTAAGAAAGGAAAAGGATTAGGATCAAGCTTGGGTATGTTTGCTAAGGGGTTGCCAAGGATGTGTCGTTCAATTCAAAAGTCTTCGTTAATCTGGCTAGCGATGGGCTTGGTCTTCAACATGACTGGCTTGTATTTTTTCTTGACTTGGACTCCTTTGCGTTTTGGCTCTGCGGCGGCATAAACGGCTGGGAAGGGGACGTTAACATAAATGGGGGCTAAGATGGTATCGAGCATTCCAGATGCTTGGCCAAGAATAGAGGGATCAAAGAGACTAGTGGAAATGAAATAAGAGCGCGGCAGGATAATGGTCTTGGAAAGGTCGCTAGCGGTCGCATATAAATAAGCAAGAGAGAGATTGTTGGTAACTGTTTTTGGGTTTTCTAGTATTTCGGGATCAAGCGGAGTATGTGATTGCACTATAACGGAGTGCTTTTGGTAGTCATAGTCAAGGACGACCGCTAAGTCTTCCTCAGAGTCGCTAACCGTGAGAGTGGTGCCGAAAGCAATGAGGCGGTCCAGCGCTATACTTGGGCTGAACCTTCTGTTGCTTGTACTGACCGTGGGGAAACGTAGGGATAGTGCAACAAAGTCCAGTATTGGGGTCTGTTATTGTTATCGTAGTCTCTGTTTTGCTAAGGGTATCAACAGTACTCTTGTTAAGGACATCGAAGGGGCGACCGAGCAGGATATCGTAAGTGGGGGAGCGACGTGGATCTGAAGGTACAGTGTGATACCACCAACCATGCAAGGGATGTTACAAGCAAGACCAAGGGATTTGTCCATAGTACCATTAGCGCTCTGCATGTTCAGAATGATGCTGGGGTCGTAGGAGATACCGAGATAGTTGGCAACTTCAGCAGACATGGAGATAATCTGGGAGCCGCTATCCACTATACATTTGATTTCCTTGCGATTATCGACCAAGAGCATGATGGACCAGATTGCCTGTGATTCCTGAGTGACAATTAACGTAACCGGCTCCTCACCAGGCAGTAGCAACTTGATATATGCTTCCACCAGGTCTATCAAAGTGACTTGGGCTCTAGCAGCATCGGTAAGAGGAGGGTTGGTAGCAGGAGTGTCGTGAAGGGAAAATGAGGGCAGAGCATCGTCAAGGATGTCGGTGGATTCTTGGAAGGCAGTGACGTTAGGAGGCATGGTTTGTTTAGGTGTAACGGTGTTTCTGAACTGGTTCTGGATGTCGTTAGAGAGGGAGCAGAGTTCGCCAACAGAGACGGTGAGCTTGGTCTGGAGTACCTGGTCAAATACCTGCTTGGACTGTTTGATATCATAGATGGGGGCCATACTCCGGTAAGCAGCATCAGGGCGTTTGTCCGGAGCGCCAAAGTTTCGATTGGTCAGAGGCTGATAGCGAGACGAGATACCGGAATAAGGGTGAACTGGGGGATTGACCATGGGGACATGGTTAATGACTGGCAGCTCAGGGGCTTTGGCGGTACTGGTAGCAGAGGCAGAGGCAGGACGTTCGTTAGCGGCAGGAGCAGAGGCAGGACATTCATTAGTGACAGGAGCAGAAGCAGGGACAGATCGTTCATTAGCGGCAGCAGAACTGGTAGCGGCAAAGTTGTTAGTGGCTTTAGGGGGAACCGGTCAATATCCCTTAGCATGAGGGATCTCAATACCGTCAAAGACTTCCACGGGGCAACGTAGAGCATAAAGTTCTCTTTCTAAGGCAGTGACACATTCTTCCCTGGATAACGTTCCTGGGCTAGCAAGTTCCAGTTGCAAGACTTCATGGATAAACATCTGGGACATGCCTTGGAGCTGTTCCACATTGGGGTTAGCGTTAGCAGAAAGGCAGCCGGTAAGAATCTGGTTGGGATTAAGCCTGTGCCATTTGTCAATGTGTTTCATATAGAGCTGTTTGCCAACATAATTAGAGATCATAGTGCCAGACGGTAAGACAACCTTGCCTTTGTGGTTCCGACGGATCTTGCCTTGACTGATGAAGCTTTCCAGCTTAACACAATTGCCTCATACCATCATGTGACCAGTTTTGCTGCAGAAGTGGCAGCTGTCACTAGGAGGTCGAGAGGCGCGGGACTGAGAGCTGTTACCAGCAGTCAATGCAGCCATCTTTTCCTCCATGCATGCCAGAGTGTTAACAATAGCAGCGGCGGCAATGTCAAGAGGTTCCTTTTTAATGATGGTGGTTGGTACGGAGGCGGCGGTGTTAATGGTGGGGGTCTTAGTATTAGCGGTCGTCGGTTTCTTTAAAGTCATGGCGGTGTCAGTACCCTTCAGAACCCATTTGGCAGCCTCAAAGACTTGATCTACCTCATAGGGGTCCTCCGGGTGATGATCGGGAAGGGTGATTTCTAAATGGCAGATGAGTTTGGACCATACCGAAGTCAGGATGCCTTGCTGGAATAAACGGCGCTCCTCATTTCGGTAGATCTTGCCTTTAGCCAGAAGCCAACGCGCCAGGCACTGGAAGTCCCTGTAGTAATCTGAGAAGTGTCCGAGAGTAGTGATACTGGCAGAGAAGGTCTGGTTAATGAGGTTGCTCGAGATCTTGAAGAGTGTAACGGGTGGATTCCTCAGCACCAGGATATAAATGAAAGACCGCTATCTTCCACTCAGCATAGGTATGGTCGCTAAACTCTGGCAATCCCAGCCAGGTCTCCATGGTATCATACAATATGTACCAAGTGGCGTATTCCTTTTTCTGATTATCGTCGTTAACAGCGCAGTCTGCTAAGAGATATTCGAGCTTGCAAAAATACTGGGCAAGCTCTTGAGGGCAACTCTCGTCCCATTTAGGTGCGGTAGAGTTGTTGTGGGGTGGCATATGGCGGGAAAGATGGGTGTCACCCATGGCGGTAGGTTTAATGGGTGTTGGTAAGGGCATAGAGGTTTGAACTGGGGAATAGGGGTCTGGGGATAACGGCGGTAGCGGTGCGTCGAGGAAGTTGTTGATGTGATGGCCTGGGAAGTTCTCTAGGAGTTTGGTAACATCAAGAAGTTCCCTAGTGGTAGCGAGTTCCTCTTCAAGGTTACGAGGCGGTGTCGTTAAGGGTGTTAACGGCGAAGAAGGGGGAATGTCAAAAGGGATAATGGGGAGCAAAGCTTCAGTAATGAGACGTAAGCGGTTTTTAGCCTGGAGGCAAGTTTCCGGTGGAATTTTGCTATAGAACCCCTTGCGGTGGGCTCCAAAATGATGCGCTGACTTGCCGCCTAGCTGCCATGCAGGAAACAACCAACAAGACCAACTAGATAGGGATAGCTAGCAAGTAGTAGCGTTACATGTGTGTGAGAGGAGTCAAGCAAAGTCCCAGAAACCCGGTAAGGAGATGTGGAGTCAGAGTCGGTAAGGAAGTGTGAGAGACCGGTAAGAGATAACGGTGCGGATGCTAGTGTCTGTACCAAATCGTCGCAAGGCAAGAAATCTGTAAAGACCCAAAAGGTTGTTAAGGAATTTAAGAGGAGTTTAACGGAAATATATGAGTCGCTAGCTGTAAGCGCTAGCGTTAACAAAAGTGAGACGAGGGCACCCGTATGGTGCTTGACAAAGACAAGGTGAGGGCGCCTGTATGGCACATAACAAAGACGACAAGTGCTAAGTTTAACAATACCGTTAAGCTGAGCACAGAAACCGAAGGAGACTGGACTGGGTAAACCCAAATCAGCCATTAAGGAAGCGAGAGCGTGAACGAGATCTTAAGTGTAGTCTGAAACAGGGACTAGACTCTGGTACAATTTGATGATGTTTAGCTACTGACAGGGCAGTATTTATAGGTACGTAAGGTGATAAAAGGGGAAACCAGTAAGAGATAGTAAGTGTAGCGGTTGCATGTGATAGCGCATGTCGGAGGCCACTATTGAATAGGAAAATTGTAAGTAATATGAGAAAATTGTAAGTAGATCGATGCAGAGAATTGTAAGTGAAAATTGTAGGTGAAAATAAGTTTACAATCGTTGGATCATCAGTAACGCGGATATGATCGATCGTTGGCCGCTGGTTGGGGGCTGTAGAGAGGGGTGGATTGTTGAAGGTTGGCTTGGTCATTAAGGGAATGGTCGATAACAGTCGGTGTCGTTAGCGGTTGGTCAGTAGCGATTACGTGCTGAGGTCACGTGTGTGGTTCGACTTGTCAGTGTCAGGCAGCCAGCGCTGACCGGGTCATATCATCAGGTCAATGGTCAGGTGGTCAGCTGATGCTTCTCAACAAACGCAATGTCCATGAAGAGTCCAGTGGCCCCACTATCCAGAAGAGCCTGGACTCACTGTGTATGCTGCGTATCCATAGTTTCTATCTCTACCTCCAGAAAGAGGGAGGTAGCTGATGGGATGGAAGCCACTGTGTACTTGCGTGGAAGACGGCATTCCCAGCTGGGAAGGCGCACTTGGGGAGGAGGATGAGCTTTGGCTGATGTAGGAGGAAGAGGGAGTAGTATGGCTGCAGAGGTCTCAACCGGTTTGCATGTAGAAAAATCAAGAGAAGGAACTGTATTAAAAGATTCTATGGGCAAACATGAAAAGCGGTTAGAGCTAGGCAGTGGAGGCGTATGGTCCATCCACTGCAATGCTAAAAATCCTCCAGCACGTCCTCCTCTCCATCCTCCGACGTCTTATCCATCACCTCGGAGGAAGGTATGCCTGCAGCATCCTTCGCAGCCAGGAGCTCCATAATGAGCACGTCCTGTTCATCGGCTGACAGATAGCGCACATTGAGCCCTTCCAGACAGCTGCGAGCCCAGTGCCCAGGCTTCCTGCAATGGCGGCACACAGAAGGAGGGACTCCTCCCTTCCTTCTAGCAGCGTCAATGTCCATGGGGACTCCCATAGAGATCTTCACTGTTGGCGTTGCTGCAGGGGCCCAGGGTGCCAGGCCTCATATGGCGGAGGTGGCTGTGGGGACTGGGAGTGTGTCAGGTCCCGCTGACGACAGGGGCTCAGCTACACTGGCGAGTCCTTACTAGGTGAGCTTGAGAGGCCAAGTACAAGTCCGGGGCTTCTTGGGAGCTCCGGTACAGCTACGAGTGGTCCAGGGCAAAGTCCGGACGCTCCGGGGTATGAGTAGCGACGCGCTTGAGGTTCAAAAGTGCTCCGAGGAGGGGAGCACAAGTTCAGGAGGGTAGGGGGGTTTGTAAAGGAGGGGGGAATGGGGGGCAGGAGAGTAGTATTGATTGGAGGGGCGGAGGTAGTTTTGGAAGTGGGTGGAGATAGGTACGGAACGGACGGGAGGTGGATTGGTTGAGTAACCAGGGAATGAGAGGAGACATGGAACAGAGAGTAGGAATAGAGAGGAAGAGATACGGAACAGTAGATAGAGAAATGGAGGAGAGATATGGAACAGAGATATGAGTCACAGAATGGAAACACGAGGCACGGAGACAAGAGATGAGAGACGAGACAAAAGAGAGAGAAGAGAGGCACGAGAATAGATTGAGATTGAGACAGAGACAGAGAATACGGACATACGGAGAACTATGGTTAATATCAAGACTACCCGACTCATATGCTACCCTATGGTTTATGTACTACCCTTCTGCTAAGTACCCGGCAGGGTCCTGGCCTGGGGCCGTAGCATCTGATTGTCCTTTGGTTAGGTCCTGGGGCAGGTTCTTGGCCCCGGGGTCATGACAGTTGTTGGGGCGTGTTGGTGCAGGTTGCGGCGGTCTTGCGTCGGGCGGGTCGGTGGTTATGGTATGTAGTGGTGGCGTCCGTTGACGCCACAGAAGCAGGTGGCCCAGTGACGTGCCAACAGTTTGCAGGAGGAATGTTGTGGAATGTTATGTGATGGCCAGGATGCCGGGGATCTGGATGTGCCCGGTGACAGGGAAGCTTCGGGGGTGATGTGTTTGCCGAGGTGCCGGAGTTTGGTGATGCCCAAGGGTTTGTCCGGAGATGGCCGTAGGTGTTGCCGGTGCAGCATTGTGGGGTCGTCGGTGGCCCCAGAGGTGTGCGGGGGGTGCGGGAGTGTGTGCCGGGGTT
>QGOB01001280.1:0-42981 GCA_003313055.1 Termitomyces sp. MG145 | reverse complement strand
TAGCCAAACCGCTTAAACTCTAACCCAAGTGATTGGGCTCATTCTAACCCTAACTAACCCTAACCCTAAGTAACCTAACCCTAAGAGAATTGTTAGACCTATAGTCATAGTCAATTCAAGACTCACCCAATGCCTTGATTTTGATTTTATCCTTTGGGAACCATTCATAATACACATCTGGAGATGTTGTCAACATCATAAAAATATGTGCAACTTTCATGACTGACAAACTTGCATCACCATCATACCATAAAAGAACCAGACAAGCATGAGTCCAATAAGCTTTGGAAGAGCCAGTAACAAATCAATGCTTGAGGGAGAAAACTAAATGAATCATACCTGTGGACCTGCTCTGCAGGATTTATCAAGTGTCTGTTTGAGCACATGAAGAGCAATTATCCACTCACTTTGAAGCAATGTCAGATGGGATCGGTGGCAGATTCGGAGCCATCTGAGGTGTCAAATTCATGATTCTCAGTTGGAAAAGGCGAGGAGGAGTCGCTGGGGGTGGATCGCCTTTGTTCTCTATCCTCCGAGAAAAGTAGTACTTATAAGAAGCATTCAGCTTTTGTCGTGATTGACCAGCTTGTTTGTGATTACAAGTTTCTTTTCTTGTATGATGATGATGCGCAAAGCCTTAAGAGAGATCTAAGATTGGTGGTTGCTGTCACGGTATCCACAGAGAGGAGAATTTTCATCATGGAATGATCTTTTGACAAATTTAAGTTTTTCGGTGTTTCAGAGAAGAAGGATTTTGGCCAGGGGAGGAAAAACAAAGTGCGCCAAATTTGGTTTATGGCAAGGTTGAGACCTTGAGTGATTCTGTGATACAAAGCCGCAGTTTAAATCTCACCGACTCAAGCCATGATCAAAGATTCTGTTTTTGCACAATTGTGTTTTTATTTTTATTATTGTTTCTTTTTTTTTTTTGTCTTTTTGGACTTGGACTTTTTTGTGTCTTGGAAATAGGAACAATCCCTCATGTCATGTCCACTGTAGAAGAGAGAAATTTGTGTGGGGTCGACTAGTAGAATTACCACGGGCTCGTACAGGTTATGACTGTGGCGCAGAAATGTTTAGATCAACAGAGTACGCGTAGAATCCAGAGAGTCGTGTCGAAAGAAAATATAAAAGTGCACATAGCAAGTCTCAGTCAAGTTTGATGAATAGAGTTCATGTAATCCAAAAACCATATATAGAATAATCGGTCCGAGTTCCTTAGTCACGTACACACACTGGGAAATTCAACATATCAGCCTGACTAATTCCTTTACTACAATTATTAGTTTCTGAAATACAATTGTTCATTATGAAATCAAATCATAAAATTCAAACATAAAGACTGAATTTTGTGACATCCCTTCAGAGCCTCTGAGGTTCAAGCGTCGAAAGGAAAGATTGACTTCCTTTGATCTCGGAGCTTCGAGCGCTGAGGTTTGAAGAGAAGATATCTTCTCCAAATTATAGGGCATGTACCACGCTGACGCTCCATGCGTCGAAGTGATATAACTAGAATAAACGTTGGGTAAAGGTCATTCACATTGTCCAAATTCACTCACAAGATTTAGCAATATAAGCAGGCCACAAATATACACGTACAACAAGCGCCGATTTGCTTTTCAAGAGGCTAATATGGTCGATCCGATGAAATCATTGCGTTTTAGGATATGAGCTGAAATAGACTACTCAAAAGGATGAGAACGGTACTCGCATTGTGTCACCATTGCCGTATAATCTACCGGTACAGACCTTTCGTCACCTCATCATCACTCTTCCAGTGCTTCTAAATGTGGATCGATTGCGCTGTAACAATTTCCAAGTAGAAGCCGTACCTTTATGACCAGCCGTCGGTAGGGATGGAAGCGCTTGAGTCGAAGGACATGATGTGGAACCAAGCGTATCTTTCCAATTTGGGACTTGCTATCTAGTGGCTTAAAGAAGTATAAAGGTCTTGGCTATTAGGGTTAAGGAAAACTTGAAGGTCGCGATGCTTTCGAAGACCTTTTTCGGCATGTTCATTTGTCAGAAAATCAACAAATTTCCAATCAAAGCTTGCTAATGCATCCCAGAACCAATGATAGGCCACCATTAAGCCACATCGGACGTGTTCACATACCTCAGTTGGCGTTACGATCCATTGAGATGGAGGATAACCTCTAGCCGACACGATTGGGGCCGAAGGACCAGTTGAAATTTGAAGAAAAAGATATTGTGGATCGTTAGTGAATCTAACTTGTTTCGAGAATTTCAGACATAGGTTGCAAAAAGATAATTAGAGACAGGGTAATCAGACAAGAAAATTAGAAATGCGAGTGGTTAAGGAAATCACAATTCGGCAGTCAAAGAAAATAACAAGGGAATCATGAATCGGCTTGAACCATTTAGTGATGATGGCCGTCGTGATGACCGGTGGGGTGATGGTCCATGGTATGGATGACCGCGCTCCACCAATTCTAAATCCCTCTTCTAATCCATATCCATCATCATCGCAATCATCATCGCAATCATTATCACCCCAATGACTACCTCCGCCATTACCTCCATTCCCACCGTTCTCACCGTTTTCACCCCCGCCATTTCCGCCTTTCCCACCGTTCCCGCCATACCACCGTCGCGGCGGCCGTACCAGTGATAGGAGCGTCCGTGTCCGTGTCCGTGGCCTTTCCAAATGAGACGGTGAGGTTTGATCCAGAAGGGGCGTCTATGGTGATACGGTGATTCCAGCCCCAGTGACCCAGGGCGGTTATTACAAGGTAAACCACGCTATGCGATAAAACATAAATGAGTTCCGAACATGTAGGTGAAGAATTAAAAACGCTAACCTCGTCCAAGGTCTTAACTTCGCATCATGCCGGCTTACAATGTCACACCGACGTTGGCGGACTAGGCTCTTGTACCTTCCTCCACTGCGCTCCGCGTCGCCCTGGATTGCAACAAAGCAACCTTTGAAGGTTAGTCCGAGGATGAAACGAGTTCTCAGCCTGCATAGGTCATGCGATTCCTTGTTGAATGTCTAAGTCTTGACCTCAGTGGGAGGGGCTTGATTTCCCTACCCTAGCTGGTATTTTTGATATTCATTTGATTATACGCTACAGTATGAAATCTCAAATCTAGTTATTATGCGCGGCATCTAATGTACAGTCAAAAGTCCCCGCCACGACGTCCAACGCCTGACAAACATCCTCAACCAAATCCTCCACATCCTCTACTCCCACACTCAACCTGATTAAATTTCCTCCAATTCCCAATACTGCCCTCTCCGCTTCCGGCACACTCCCATGCGTCATCCTGGCTGGATGCTCCGCGAGACTCTCCACGCCTCCCAAACTCTCCGCGAGCGTAAACAGCCTCGTTGACGTCAAAAACTTCTCCGCCTCCCTCTCTCCGCCTCTTATCCTAAACGACACTATACCGCCATACGGGAACCCATCCGCGCGGACCGAGGCCGGGAGCGCGTCGATCCACGTCTTTGCGTGCGGCGAAAGACTCGAGTACGCGAGGTCGTGCCGCGGGTGCGTTGCGAGTCCTGAATAGATCACCTCCTGCACGACGTCCGTGCGCTCCTCGAGCGCCCTGGCGATCCTTAGGGCGTTGATGCCGTGGGCTTTCATGCGGAGGTGCAGAGTCTTTGTGCCGCGCTGCGCGAGCCAGCAGTCGTGGGGACTTGGCACGGCGCCGATGGCGTTTTGGAGGAACTTGAGGCGCGAGTAGAGCGTGGTGTGGTGTGGGGGCAGGACGAGGGCTCCCATGATAACGTCAGAGTGCCCGTTCACGTATTTTGTGAGTGAGTGGAGGACGATGTCTGCGCCGAGGAGCAGTGGGGAGGTGTAGAAGGGGGAGAGGAAGGTGTTGTCGACGAGGAGAAGGGGCGCGGCGGGGTGGGAGCGCAGGAGGGCAGAGAGGCGCGGGATGTCGATGAGGCGCAGCGTTGGGTTTGTAGGCGATTCGACCCATACGAGCTAGAGAAGTGCAGCAAGCAAGAGAGGCCAAAACAAGCAACGAACCTTGGTGTTTGGTCGCAATGCACTCAAAATCATTTCGTCGTTTGCATTCTCTAGATCCAAAAACGTAGTCTCCAAGCCCTGCGTTGGGCCCGCAACTTTGGTCAGATACCTAAACGTACCCCCGTATACATCATTGACGCTCAGCACATGCGCCCCAGGGCCGAGCGACTGCAGCACCGTGGCTGTCGTTGCCGATCCCGACGCAAAGGTCAGTCCGTATGCACCACCTGCTTCCAGCGATGCAATAGTTTCTTCAAAGGCGTCACGGTTAGGATTACCAGAGCGCGAGTATTCAAAGCCCTGGCAGCAGTGAGCTCCAAGCTGAGATAGCTTACTCAAGGCAGGCAACTTACGCGGTGCACGCCAATGGCGTCCTGCTTGTACGTCGTGCTGAGCGAAATAGGAGGAATCACTGCACCCGTCTCCGCGTTCGCAGCAGACCCGACATGGATTGCACGAGTACCGAACCGAAGGCCCTCGGCGTGTTTCAAATTCTTGCTAGGGGCACGGGGGTGGCCGTTCACAGCGAGCGAAGGGGACATGATTGTAAAATAAGAGCGGGGGCTTTAGTTTATAAATACATAAGAAATAAGTTGCTGCTGTCATATACAATGCAATTGTAAACTTGCATTACATTAGTCAAAAATTTCCGAATTATGTCGCCATATCGCAATATTGTCACGTGTGCAGTCGTCCAGGGGCCCCGTGCGTAGTAAGCTGCGGCTTGAGCCTCGATGTACCCCCGTATTACATCCAATTTTACCCCAAATCTTCCTTCTTTCCTGCACATGCTCTCTTTTACGATCGTTCCCCTTGTTCCCTGATGACACGCGAACCATGCATATAACGGCAGGAGCTACATCTTATCTCTCCAAACTAAAAACAAGATGACGAAGACCAATCATACACGACAGCTCCTCCACGCGATCTCTCACATGGCAGGAACTTGGTGCAGGTCGGCAAGAGCTATCAAAATATCTAGCTCTGGATTTGACTTAAGCTGATCCAAGCCAAGCTAGCATTTGCCCTCATGCGCTCATCTAGTCCCCTATATCCGACTTTTGTCTTCTCAGCTCGAAAAGACCAATTTGACGCACGACTTTGAATTTCCAAATCAGGTACTCTGAAACTTGACCACAAGGGTGTTATCCTGTTTCCCTGGCGATCATTTCCACGCCGGCTCTTCTTCTTTTGACACACCATTATAATGCCTGGCATGTCACCTGTGTGTGTCTCTTTTCTTCACTCAGTTTTTGTTCCGATCTCGTAATGGATCGAAAAATGGATCGAAATCATGTCAGTCGTATGTATGCTCCATCTCGGAAAAATTCTCACACAAGTCACTTTTTTTTTCATTTTTGTTCTTACGACCGCATTGCATAACTCTCGAATTCGTACCTTGGAGATATCATCTCCACATACAATAGCCACGGAGTTCCTGTCTTCCAACCCCAGGTGACAATGGATAATCCACCCCGGGCGGGGGCACCCCTGAAGGTTGATCCATCCGTCATTTCGGCAATTCAGACACACCTGATACCCCGTGGTTCCGCGTGGCGCGTATGCATAAGATTTATATCATACATATAGACACCTTTTTCCGTGGGGGTAGAGAACACCACACACCCACACGGCTTGCGTCATCCCCTGATCTGTGTTGCTCGGAATATCATCATCTCTCTCTCAACATGTGAGATTTCTTGAGATGGGCTCCGGATTTTCATTTCTACATGCACACGGTTCGCTGAGAATGCTGTGCTAGAAAGATACATCGTGGAGCTGGGAAAATGTACTGGGAAAACTTGAGTTTTGGGCGCACCGTGAGACTTGGTGACGAGACAGTCTGCAACAAGTTGCACTAGGATGAAATCTGCAATGATTTTATAAAGAAGTCCCGCAAGGTAAGATCTACAAGGTCACAAGTCCAAGGAGACCTAAGCAACAAGATGAAAAATCAATATACATGTTAATGATTTGATCAAATGGTTTTTTTGTTCTTTGAACTCGATTATGTCCTTGAAGATCTTAAGTATCGCAGAAGGAGGAAGTATCCGAGACGGTAGGATTATTCTATGTACAACAAAGATATCCTTGTTTAATCGTGATAATTAGATACATTGGCACCCAGCTGGTATTCTCATAGCTCGTGTCTTCCTCATGATGAGAGTGCGATACATGCGTTCAACCTGTAGATGCCATGCTTCATTTTCTCTCGCGATCTGCCAGGCCTTGAGGTGTGTGAGGTCTTCCCCTTTTTGGAGTGGAAGCTATCTGAACCAAGAAATCGGTGAACTGAAACTTCCCAGCACACTATATCACGCCCGATGACTTTCATTATGTACTAAAAGCAAGCAGGTCTGCATCAACTGTAATGGCCCTGATATGCGCACCTTTCGATGACCGAGTTGCTACTCGATCCTCGGATTAGAGCTAGGTGGCGGGAAGGGTATATTAACATTACTGTCATAACGCATTAATGGGGTAGTGGTAACCTGGGTCGTTGCCATACATAAACACTTCCTTGAGAGTTCGACCCGCCGGGGGTTCGATTCCCCCTTAATGCAATTGTTGTCTGGAAACTGAGCATAGGATTTTTCCCTTTTTGTTCAAGCTATGATTTTACCGCTTGCTACTCCAACATGGTTCACGTCTCCGTCCCAATCGCTACCTCCCCCCCTCACTTTTCACTTGACTACATACAACCTCACACAGCCCCCAATGCTGCCTCCAACGCCTTTAAGTATTCCATCGCACATGCACCATGCGTCCAATCCTTCGCGAGCTTATACCAGAACGGACGTCCGCACCCAGGAGCTGCGCAACTTGGTGGCCGGGGTGGGCGGACGCTAGGACATGATTTACAGCTGCCGCTTTGAGTTTGAGCTTGCAAGGGGACGGAAGGGACAAGGGAGGGCGGGATCGAGAACGTAATTGACATGTGTGGTTCTAAAATGTCAGCGGGAGAGGCGGAATGTAGAGATCCAGCGGTGGCGGCAGAGAGACTTCCGGTGGGTCCATCGCACTGAGGTCGCCCTGCGTCAGCATCGGGAGGGACTTTTGCACGTTTCCCGCGTGGTTTCTGTGATACATGCACATCACACCTTTTCATCCCTCGAGCTTCTGCTCAACAAAGTTCCTCTGCTTCCGTGCCGTCTCCTCCTTCCTCAGCCGCATTCGCATTTCCGCCTCTCCAATCAACCGCCCTCTCGCTTTCCCTTGAGTTCCTTCGATCTCCAACGCTCTCAAAGGACACGTTCGACGGATCCAAGGTGTGCTATTTAAAGTAGGTTCATGTCGAATTGTATATTTGATGGTCACTCGAAAAACCCAAAAACAACCCGGACTTTGCTCCATTACACTGAAGGGGAATTGAACCCCTGCCGCTTGCTCCGACGGATTGATGGAAGGCAAGCATGATAACCACTTCACCCTCAGTGTCTTGCCTTGCTTGTTTGATGACAAGTCTACATCCACGGGTGCGCTTTGATCTGGTTTTTGAAAAGAGCCCAGCAACCCCCCGACCTCACCAACACAACTGTAGATCAGACTAGCGACGAGGGTGCTGTCATCATTCTAACATCGATTCTCCACGTCAATGTCCTCTATCAACGAGCAGGAAAAAGTAATATCACTTTCTTGGGGGGGTATAGCAGATTTTGAGGCCGCCAGCAGGCTTCCGACCTTTTTTTAGCAGACATCCTCGGAGGAGACGACACAAAAAAAAAACAGGGAGGAGCGTCGGAGGACGTCGAAGTGCTTCATTCTACCATATCACATTATTTGGCCTGGCGTCAAGCTTTTTTCAAAACTGCCGTAAAATCTTGTCAAAAAGAAAGGCCAGGCTTGCACTTCGTGGCATGGAACAGGAGTCCTCATAAGGTTAATAGTTAATAACGAGTCTTAAATCAAACAGGTATAACCGTAATAAGTCGAAGCAGAAATGCTGGATGGAAAGAACATTTGTGAACTAATCTACCCATTGCAGATTGCCCATTTCCATCGCTTTCTCAAACGACGCTTTGGGTTTGTACTTCGTCCCATCTTGGTGTCGAGCGTCCATCCTCTGTTTAACGCTTCTATGAATTTTGATAACACGTTTCTTTTGTTTCGGGATGAAGCGTCCACGCCCCAGATTAACGCCTATCGATGATGCCCAAGTGGTATCGCCCTTTTGGTAGCGTTGCTTCATTGGGATCAGTTCAAGTAGCCACCAGAATGGTGCCAGACTCAGTTGATCGTAGACCGGAGACATTGCATCATGTAGCTCGTGCTCTTCTTCGGACATCAAGTTGGGCGGTTGCGTCTGTACTGGAGACTTCATTTTCAGATCTGCAGCCGAAGGAATCCAGTCAATTTTCGCATCGTGACCAGGTAGAGGAGGAGGACGCTTTTGGACATAAGGGTAAAGGCTCGCGGGATCAAGACCCAGAGTCGTTAAAGACTCCGACATGAACATAATACCCGTGTCAGCTTTGAAGCATTCGCGGATCATCCATCGAAGAGGAATGCGCGCCAAGGTGTGAGATGTTCCATTAGCGACCGATCCTCCTCCCACGTCTGAAGAAGAGGGAAAATGAATTCCATATTTGGATTATGGAAACGCATGGGTGACATACCACAATGGCAACCTGCGAACCAAACCTGCAGGATCAAATAGCAAATAGATGTCTAGGAATAACAGGAGCAGACACACCTCTTCCACATCAGTTGGACGTTCTACCTTGTCAGAGTACTTGCGTTCCATCTTTCGTAATGTCTTCTTCTTGTGCTTGGACGCAGCATCGCCATTGGAAGTAGGGCCATGCTGAGGGTAATCGGAATATTCAGAGACATCAGGTTTCTGCCCCTCGATCCCTAACGTGGCTTCTTTTTCATTAGGACGATTCCAGAGGTTAGCTTTGAATTTGGCTCGCCGCTCATCCAGTGCAATGGCGTGACGAAAGGTACGAACGATTGTATTTGACGCGGTGAAAGGTAGGCGGCGTGGGATGAGTCCCACAGAGTTGACGGTATCCCTGGGCATCCGATAAGAGAGGGATATTGTTGTAAGGATTCGAAAGTCAACTGACCACACCCCTATGAACTCGATTGGGACATCGACGGAGAAAGCCTTTTTGAACGCGTTAGATTGCTGCCATCCGATTTCGTCGACGCGAGTGAACATCTTGTATGCAAAGGGAACTTGTTGATGGTTACATGCTGGAAGAAGGCCGACCTGTCGATGCGTAGGCCAATTTTTCAGAGCTTTACGTACGTATTCTGTCTGACCTTATGGATCATTCCCGCGAGACTACGTGCAGTATAAGCACCTCTCGAGAAGCCAAAAATGCAAATACGGTCGCCTGCCTTGTCTGTAGAGCAAAAATTACAAGTACAGCAAATAACCTGAGCCTGCAAACCACGTACAATTTTGCATCAAAAACTCATATCCGTCTGACGCATTGCATTATCAATTGTACTACAGGTGTGTAAAACGACAGTACCGTACCCATCACATGCGCAGATAGATTCCATGCGATCATTTCATCCAGAATCTAAGTAGAGCTTTGTCACAGTGTAGTCTCGATCTCACAGGAAAAAAGTCTGACCTTGGAAATTTTAGCAGAAACCGGTGTAGCAATCTCTGGCGACGTGTATGTACCAATACCAGCCTGCAAACATTCGATGTCATGAGTCAGACGGGTATTCTATTGAAGGACCACACCTGATAATAGACCATCTGCTTGTCTCGATCGTCCTTCTTTAACAACGTGAAAAATTCAACGATGTTCGAATTCTAGACGCATCAATAGATTTATGCAGGTGCCCCGGAACAGAGGAAAATACATACGTCTGAGTCAAACCTGCATGCAACATTCCCAAGTTAAATCACTGACTGAATACAGAAATGTTTCGCAAGATTTACTGATCTCCAGTTCCGTCAAAACAAAGTACCAATGTACGCGCAGAGTGTGTCGGAGGTATACATTTTGTAAACTGTGATGCAGCCTCGGACTCACTGCTTTGCGATTCCTGGAGACTATTCGTAGCAGTTGCACCACCTGTAATTGTAGAGCCTAGGGATTGTTCATCAGGGTTTCGAGTCATAGTGAGCGTTCAAGCAATAGAGAAAACAGTGATCCCCCTTCTCTTATATCTGGTCAAGAGACATGGAGATTCAAATCAGAGAAGATTCACGTCTAATTGATGGATGTCATTCTTGATACGAGAGCTAATTAAGTTCAGGATCCTTCCACTAGCTTTAAATGTCGACAAGCTTTCTATCTTTAGTGTGGCAAAAGCCAAGATTTTATCTATGTAAGCTTGGCGGCGGATGGCAACTGTATCTTGAACCTACATCAGGCACGACGTTGTTCTTGGCAGAAATGCCCTTCCGAATCGTCCCGTAAATGCATATGTCTAGTCGCAATAGAAACTCCAGGAAACTGTAAGTAGCCCTCTATGACCCCTATGTCCACATTGATTAGGCTGTAGTGCGGTCAATGTTAACATTGACTTGGCAATTGTCGTAGTACGTACGAGAAATCTTCGACTATACTAAGATGCACTCCCGAGAACTCGAGGTAACGGCACACATGTGGAACCCGCCGACGTTACTTAGCGTCGAATCTTTTTCAAGAAGTGGAAGGCGTTGATAATCCCGCGGACCATCCGATTATAATAACGAATGGGAGTGTGCCGCAGTGCCGGAAGGGGGAGAGGGCAGTATTTATTCGCATTGGGGAACCGAGGAAGTCGAGGATATGATATCTAAAACATGGATTTGAAGTACAGGGTGACAACTTGCTGATCACACGTTGCCTCAGGCCTTACTCTCGCTGTCCCAGATAAATATTTCTCGTATGCTTTTAGATCATGCTTCAATAGAATGCTGATGTGGAAAGTTCCAAAGGAAAGCTTGATGACCCGCTGTCCTTTGTCAGAGTTCTGTTGGCTAGCCTAGTCTTCTGAGGAGGTACAGGAGGACTCTGCTGTCCTTGTTGTACAGGAGAGGATACTGATTTCGGCAACAGATGAGTGCTACTGGGAATGGCTGGTTGTTGATGGGATCGAGCATGCCATCCATTCTTGTTGATAATTCACTTGCTAAAACTGTAAGCACTGTCTGTGACAGACCTCTTCGATGCTCATCTGCGTTTTGTTGCACTGCTGGGACAAATCCATCACTTGATCTCTCTTTCACCCCATCTGCATGGCAGATGTTTTTTCAGGCGCTGTGCTTGCCGAGCACACAATGTGTCGAGTTCATTCAGAACTCGAATGCATTTAAGTGATCTCAAGAACATCTTCGTTGATAGCCGTGTGGCACTGGTAAAAACTTGGATGACAGGCAAATATCCAAATCATGATCAGGAATGAAGGAGACACAGACTCAGAATCTGGGAAGCGACAAAGAAGAAACAATTCGTTACTAGTCGTTTCATATCTTGCTCGTAATTTCTATGTGACCTTGCGTTGCATTTGCTCGTCGACGCGTGTGTATCGCGTGTTATGGACAACGTGAATGATACTTTCTCACGAATCGGATATACCTGAACAGGGCAGTCGACGGGACACTTTACTTCCATGGAGAGGACGGCACAAAGTACTGACTGGAGGCCAAGATGAGTCGAGGGATGAGTCCCGCGAGTTCAGCGACCATGACAACCCGCGACAGTCAGCGTGCCGGGGCGCGGTTCGGCGCCACTGGTTGTTCACGAGGCGCTCGTAGAAATAAGGCATACATTGCTTTTTTCATTTGGACAGATACATATGGTGAAGCTGACTTTAAATCACTATCGTATCACCCATGAGATCAGTTAAGGTAAGATATACGTCCTTGAATCTTTATCCACGCAGACATACCACGTAAACTTCATATTTTCTGCCTAAGGCGGCAGCTTGTAGTACCGCCTTTGATAATCTAAATCCCTAAAAGTAGTTTGTTTTCTAAATATCTCCGGGGTGAAGTAGTGTTGCCATGTATCACGCCACTATGGATGAAGAACAACGGAGCCCTTTGAACATGACGATGGGCAGTTGTGAGTTGACACGGAGGTGCTCCAAAGTATGTATATTGTCAGAATACAAGTAACATCGAACGTTTCAAACGTGGGTATCACCAAGTGATATTTACCTCACAAAGAACAAACTCGAAATCCAATCAAGTCTCTGAGAACTGCAAAGGAGGAAGGCGGGTGCTGAGCGTTGAACAACCGTTTGTTTGGTGGGGGACATCGAATTGAAATATTATGAACAAATAAGCGGGCTTTGCGGCATGTGCCGTTTTTGGAATGGTAGACCTCGGGTACGCTATGCAGACCGGAACCGCGCATTATAACACGTTGAGGAGAAGGGACTCGGTGGGCCGAGATAGTTGTTCATTGGCTTGTAGACTCAAGTAACAACGTACACTTAATGAATTTCATTTAAGTAGTCTTTTCTTTTTGTCCTCCCTTCAACTGATTCTTTAACATCTCCTCGTATTGGTGGTTGTGTCGGCTGGAGCTTGTCTTCACCTAGCTACGGTAGACATAAAGATAGTAAGTAACATTCCATATAGCCCCAGTGACAGTGGCGCCGGTGTTCTCACATTCCGAAAATTATGACGTCTTGAAAGAACTGATCGCATGGCATGGGGAAAAAGGCGAAATTCACAGGAAAAAAAGGCGAGATACCCGGGGAAAGAAATGGTGAGGTTCACGGAAAAAGAAAATAAAAAGAATGAAACAAAGTAACATTCCATAGCCCCGGTGACAGTGGCGCCGGTGTTTCTCACATTCCGAAAATTATAACGTCTGAAAAGAACTGGGGGAAAGAAAAGGCGAGATGCACGGGGAAAGAAATGGTGAGGATCACGGAAAAAGAAAATCAAAAAACGAAACATTCTATAGCCCCGGTGACAAGTGGCGCTGGCTTTGCATGCAAAAAGAAAAAATGAACCGCGAGACACAGGCGAGCGATGGACGGCGCATGTCTCGAGCAAAACTTTGAACGCAGCTGGCACATTATAATCCACATCAAGTGGAAAATCAAGTGAATGCGTTGTTCCATTCTACGAAATCTAAGCTTGGGTTTCCGCAACTCCATGCACTCACTTTAGTACGAAAGAAGAGCACAAGCTGAGCAGAGTCGAGTTTCACACGCCCAGAGACGCTAAAAGGCGCATTCGCGGCCTCGGGCAGCTGTATCACATAGTCTCGCAGTAGTACAATCGCGACATCAAGGCTGGCTTATCGGATGCCGTCTCACGTAATCACTCCATCCCTTTCAACACCAACATACATCCCACATGGGAACCGAACATTGTTGCACAATGCATGGGTACACAGCTTTCACGCATGATCGACTACATCCTTGGCTGTCATACAAGTATATGACACCGTACATATTACATAGTGGGTTTTGAAAGAAAAATAAAATAAAATACAAAAATAAACGATTCACAACATTGACCTCTTCGCCTGGGAGTCCAACCCAGCTTTCGCGCGTTGAAGAATAGGCCGCAAGAATGACAGGCGCGTGTACTAACCGATATACTAGCGAAGATATTCAACAACAGTATTCATGCTGCGTCATGAACGCTAACGACGTGCATACCCACCACCCGCTCAGAAATTGTCGGCTTAGTAGGTGTTTTTGAATGTACATGCAAAAGGAAGATAATAAAAAGATTCACGACCTATACACTCGGAGTCGAAGATATTATTTTACCCTGTTGTGCTGAGGATGCAAAAATCATCAATGACTATATCCGAATGCTCTTTGCAGGGGGTCGAACCCAGCTGTCTGTCATGCGGGAGACTGCGGTAAAACAGGCTGGTTTACTCACGCATGATCGATAACATCCTTGGCTGTCATATAAGACGCCGTACATATTTATGCCAAAACACTCCTACTAAGGACGCGTCAAGACACGGTTGTGTTGGAATTGTTGCTGAGTAAATGAAAAATCAACTCTTCATAGGGGGTCGACCCAGCTTGGATAATCCGGAAATGACAGGCGCGTGTACTAACCAATATACCACCGCTGCTCTGAGGATTTTGAATGTACACGTTAATGGGAAAGGAAAAAAAAAAAAAAAAAAAAAATCTAAACAATTGTGATCATACGCGTTCACTCTTCTAACCCAGCTGTCGTGCGCGAAGACGAGACTGCGGTATAACAGACTTGTGTACTAACTGATATACTGGCAAAGACAGTCATGAACAACAGCACTTAGGTGCTGGTGACGGATGACAAGTCACGACTCGAGCTTGGAATTGAACCAGCAATAAAATAAAAGACGATTGTGATCATACGTGTCTAACTCTTCGCCTGGGAGTCGAACCCAGCTTTCGCGCGCGGTGAAGAACGCTGCTCATGACAGGCGCGTGTACTAACCGATATACTAGCGAAGATGTCATCGTAATCCATTCATGCTGCGTCATGACGCTAATGACCACATACCATACCGCTTAGAATCGTCAGCTGAGGAGGGTGATATAGGGTTGTGTGGACACATTAATAGGAAAGGAATGAAAAAAAAAGATTCACGACATACACACTCAAGCTCAACACCTGGGAGTCAAACTCAGCTTTTGTATGATGCCAAATCAAGTTCTACTATGACATGCACAACCAATATACTAGTGAAGACCTCATAGTATTGCATTCATGCTGCCCCATGAATGCTAACAACTGCACTATTTGGGAGTCCAACCCAGCTATGAACAATTCTTTGGTACTCCCAATGACAAGAGCTTGGAATTGAAACAGCTGTATGAATAAAATAAAAATAATAATCAATTGTGATTATACACATTCACTCTTCACCACTGGATTGTGGCTGCATTCCTTTTGGCACACTAAACCTTGGCGATCTACATCTATTGCTTTTTAAGCACTTTAACCCTCTATCAACTCTTGCTATATCTACTTCTATTCCAACTTTCACTAAACTCAACTCTCACAACTACAACTATTGAGTTGGAGAAATGGAAGCCTATCCTTGCTCTCAAAATGCCTGGATGCCTATTTCTATGCCTTCCTTAGCTCCTAAACTCTTTGACAAACTTACTTTAGAATAGAAAAGGGAGTATAGAGAATGACAGAAATGTTGAAGTTAGTAGGGTGTCTGTACATGATGCCCCATCCAATTCCAATAAAAACATACATAGGTTACATATTTATGTGCTGTCATGTAAATTTTCCTATCATAGTCAATACACTCACATTTGGTCATTTGTGTTTGGTGGCATTGTGTGCATCTTCTGTGGACCTGAAAAGATTTTTGTGCTCCTCTATGATTTCCTGTGCCTTTGCACTCCTTTTCCATCCATACCTTTAACAGGTTATGGGTTCTAGCCCCAACTCTATCAAACACATTTCTGCTTCTTGTGCTTCTTTCACATGTCATCCTTACTGTCATGTCTTACTCAATTCCTCATTCCTTTGCTACCACACTCTGTTACAATGGCCCTGACAAGCTCAACAACTCCAACTGGTTCACATGGACAAAGAAACTGATGGGTGCCCTTCAAACCATTGCCATGACTGGCATCACTACTGGACAACTTCCTGTACTCAGCCCAGAGGAGAGGAAGGTTTGAGATAGGTCAGATGGGATGTTGAGTGGGTATATTTATGGACAGGTCTCAGATGAGTATCAACATCTTATTAAGGACTGCAATACTGGCACTGCTGCCTGGGCTGCCCTCAAGGCTCATTTTGAGAAGTCAATCATTGGTTATCGCATGGCCACTTGTGAAGAATTTTATCAGATCCATCATGATCCCAACTGTCCTATATATGCCTACCTTCAGGCTCTTCAGTCTGCCAGGCAAAAACTCACTGCATTTGGCATTATGATTGACAATACCAAATTCAAAGATGTCTTTGGCTCAACATTCTTGCTCAGTCCCCTGAACCTAATCTTGCCAAGATCAAGATCATGCTTGCCAGTTCCACTATGGCTGACCCTGTCACAATCAAGCTGGAGGGAGCTAATGCAGTTCAAGGTAGAAACTCCATCATGTCCAGTAACCCCCTCATCAATGATAAAGGCAATCATTGGTATGACCCCAGCTCTGATGGTTGCCATCACTGTGGAAGGAAAGGTCACTGCACCTTTGCCTGTATCTATGATATGCCATACAGTATTGAGGATCACTTTATGAAGAACCCTGGCTCTGGCTCTCCCTCCTCTTCTCCTCCTTCAACTTGCCATGCTCACATTGCTAATACTGATGTTGTCCCTGTCTGTGCAGGTGTCACCCTTGTGTTGACATCCAAAATATGTGCACCATTGACAAGCATCATGTCTCTCCCCTTTGTTCACCATGGCCAGTGACCCTAGTGCTAAGGCTAATGACATTGTTACAAAACTGATCCATTGTTCCCAAATACATATATATACAGACATATGATACATACACCCTCAGTCAGTTGTAATTGAACTGAGGGTGAGTACAGATCACATAAATACTAGATAATACTTACTGATGCAATTTACCTGACAGACATTTACTTACTTGTCTGTCAGGTAAGTATCTCAGTCAGTTGTAATTGAACTGAGGATGTTTACTTACTTGTCTGTCAGTGTTACTAAGAGTACTAAGTTTTAACAGGTTATGGGACTTTGTTGCCATACACTCTGGTGACAACGTTAAAAGACCCTTACTCTACACCACTCATCACTCCGTCACATAAACTCTTGGCATTCTCAGACCCTGACTCTGATCAGCCACACCATGTTCCTGAATGAATCTCTTGTCCTCTGGCACACAAGGAAACTTTATCCAAGACTCTCCAACTTGCCAAACTATGGGATTTACCTCCCACCATCTATTGTCATGTCCATGGACAGCTCATACCCATGTATCCAACCAGCTAAACTTAATGCTCACTGGCCAACTGCTGGCCACTCTTTGATTGCACAACTAGTAAATTTACTAAATGGTCAATAAAGCTCAAGATTTTTCTATAGCAAAGTGGTCTTGACTGCTACATCTTTGCTTCAGAGAAGAACCCCAATAAGCTGATCAGACAACCTGATCTGAACACAGAACCTGATGCTTATGCCAACTGGCTGTCCAACAATGATCTTATCATTAGTGTCATCCATGCAGCCATTTCTGAGGCTGAACAGGAAGGACTGGAAACTGATGGCACTGCAAAAGAATACTACAATGCTCTGAAGATGCATGCTCAGTGCAAAGGCCCTGTGAAACATATGGCTCTCATACAACAAGCCTTTTCCACCTATGCACCAATTACAGAACTAATTGATACCACAGCCTGAAAGATCTGTGACCTCATTGATCACACCTTCACCATTGGAACTATAGACAAAAACCTTCTTAAATGTATTGCTCTCCTCAATAGTATTAACAACAAAACTTTTGAGTCCCTTCAAACACAAGTCTCACATAGACTGTCTGGCACCACAACAGCCTTGCCATACACCTCTTTGCAGATCAGGAAGCTATTCCAAACTGTTGATAGCTTCTCTACACTCACCAAGACCCCTTCCATTGACACTGCCCTCTTTGCCCATGACTCCAAATCTGCTGCCCACCCCCACAACCATGGCTTCAACTTTCCTTGCTGCAAAATATGTTATGCCTTGAAACTTACATGCTGCAGCTACATAAAGGAATGGTGCATCTGGCCTGGAGGAGGGATGACTGGTAAACAATTGAGGAATCAAAGACTGCATGCCTAGCTGCATGAGGCAGAGCCAAGAAGGGAAAACCAAAGCAAGGAGGATGCCAACATTAAAAATGGAATCACTATGAAAGGGCTAGACAGACAAGCCTACATTGTGGACATAGACAATCTTCAGAAGATTCAGCTCAAGAATGTGACAAACCTACCAAGTTTGGTCATTGTCACCAGCTCCCATTCCATGGTCTGCATGGTGCAACAGAGCATCTGGCTTGCCCATACTCTGGCCTAGCCTATAATGAAGCAAGAAGTCACAGCCCTTGGTTGGTTTGGGATGTGGCCTTCCACTTATCTCCTTCCTCGATGCACACATTGTTGTAGCCCTAGTGGACAATGTAAACTACTTGTCAACAGTAATCTCTTTCTATGGAGACACATCAGACTACAATGATTGACTCTTTATTGCCCAACTATGCACTGGCTTATATGCCGTATTGCGGTTGGGAGAACTCGACCAACCAGACAACAAGGACCTGTGGTATAACAGAAACTCCATCAGTATAGTGTCCGTCCAAGTCCACAACGATGCATACGAGTTTTGGCTGCCAATTCACAAAACTGGCACCTTCTTAGAAGGTAACTGCATACTCGTCTGGAGATCCCAGCACCCCACCAATGCATATCAACATTTCTGCAGGTACCTGGAGAGTCAACAGAGACTTTTCCTCCTGCATTGACAACTCTGGCTCGAAAAAGATGGCTCCACCTTTGCGATCATTCTTCATTAACAGACTACGAAATTTCTTCCCCAACAACATTAAAGGCTAGTCCCTGCAAGCTGGCGGCGCAACGTTTTTGGCCAAGGCAGGCATTACACCCACTTAATTCAAGCCGCCGGACGCTGGTCTTCTGATGCTTTCTTCAGATACATCAGAAAAAAACCGATTCTGATGCATGCACTAGCCCTTCATTGGGACAGTGACAACATTGCATATTGATGTAGACCACCCGGGACAAATTCACGCTACATACTGGAGCACCTCTTTCTTCTCATACTACAGACTTGGACATCTCTTGTTATTACATTTCATGCAGTAGCCGTACATGGTTGTGCCGGAACAACAGAGGACCGCGCGTAGGACAGGCCGCGTGAACTCAGGTCATTGGCTAGCGACTTTTGGGAAGAGATAGGTGCTTACATACGGGATGCTGAGAACATATAGAATGCGGAGAAATGGAACAAATGGAAGGAGTCGACTTTATCAATCTATGAACCGCCGAGTCCACCACACCAAGTGATAAAACGGTCGGTCACTTCTGACCCTCGTTTTCGGAGAGTCTTGACCACGAAAAGCTGTTTGATTCATATGTAAAGTGTTCGACATTTAACTTGGAACTCACGTCTTCTTGGAAGATCAAAGAAAGAGATATGTAACGATCATGACACTAGCGAAGTCCATTTCTTCTAAACCTCGTTTTCGAAGAGTCTTGATCACGAAAAGCTGTCCGAATCACATCAAGAAGTGTTCGGCATTTAACTTGGAACTCACGTATTTTTGTATGATCAAAGATATATGTAACGATAACGACACTAGCGAAGAACGTGATCCTCTCAACATATACCTACTGATCGATGTGATTCCTCGAACCAGGAAATACTTCAATCCTTATTCGACGCCCGAAGCTTTCGCTTTCGACATTGAGGAATTAAGATTCTTGATACGACTGGTAGTTGGACACGGAAACTTTTGCGCGTCGTTGATGGTCGCAACTACCAAACCGAACGACTCCTCGGAGGTAGAGAACTCAATATGCAGAATTGATCGTGGCCAGAAAACCAGTAAGAACAACAGCAAACATAAATCTGCGATATTGTCAGAAATCGAGGGAAAACAGAAAGGTTGTTTTTCATCACGCCTTCGACGCATCTTGAAGTTAATTGGTATAAAGCTCAACCGTCCTCTTCGGTCCGCTTCACCCGATCCCTCGTCACAAGTTCGTGTCACAATTTGTCATCTCCCTTGCCCATTTCTCTACTTCAAGTTCAGAGTTTCTTCGCTCATGAATTACTCTTCTCTTCCCCTTCCACAACGAGTGCCATAGACGATCCTTCCCATTGACATAATTGATACCCGACAGACAAGATGGGCAGCATTTTCACTTCACTCCCCTTCTTGATCCCACGATGTCCAACAAATAACGTACCCGAGGTCTTTACGTATCCTAGCTCAATTCGAGCAAAAAACGATTTGCGATGTACTCTCGTAAATGACCTAAGATACTGATCTCTCCATTATAGCAGGCCGCTAAGGCTTCCGCTTACTGGCTACAGAACTTTGTCAACATGGTTCTCACTGACATGTCACGTAGATACGGTGAGAACTTGAAAGGTCCTACGCGGATACATAGAGGAAGCATCTGACATTTTGAGGTCACAGGACGATTGTATTCTAACCGCCGCAATTCAACTACCCAATGTTATTGATTCGCTACGCGATGACGATTCTTCTTGAGGATCCGCGCCCTGTACCACACGAACATGTCACGCATACTTCGGATGGGTCTTGTTTTTGCGTTATGCATTCGCTGTCATTACTACTGTAATAAGTCACTTTGAAAGGTAGTCTTATGTTCGATCTCTCACGCTACGTTATTGTATATCGGCTCAACTCAATTTGTCACAAGTTTTTAACCATGTGCCCGGTGCTTCTTCCTGCATCAGTTGACCCAACATTGTCTTTCGAGGTTGCTTCTTCCCACTCCAGGGCAATAATATGACGTTTCTGAACATGTGAAGCTTCAGCTTCAGCTAAAGTCAATTGTATGGCATTCTTTTTCAGAATAAGCGAAGGACATCTGACGGTTTTGTTTATTAATTTACTCATGGATTTCCCGGGACTTGTATATAAAAAGGTACCCATACAGCGCCCTCGCCTCATCCTTCACAGGATATCTCCAAACCTTCTCGTCATTTTGCCCTCTGAGTACTTTTACCATAATGCATCCAGAAGAGGTTGATGTCATCGTTGCAGGAGGAGGTCCAGCCGGTGAATACTGTCATAACATAACTATCCACTTATCTCATGCTCTGCCCTCAGGATGCGTCGTTGCCGGAAGGCTTGCATACGCAGATCCCAATTTGAAAGTCATGCTCATCGAGGGCGGCGCCAACAACCGTGATGATCCATGGGTCTACAGGTGCAAAATTCTTTTTTATTCACCCCTAGTTCAACCGTGATGTAATGCATTCACAGGCCTGGCATCTATGTGAGGAACATGCAACAAGATGGGATGTAAGGCAGTCACTTCTTAACTCAGAAGCTCCATATCAGCTCACCCTCGTTGAGCAGAAATGACAAGGCGAAATTCTACGTCGATACTCAAGAATCGCCTCATCTTCGTGGCCGAAGGAGCATCGTTCCGTAAGTCCTTACATTGAGCAAGATCAAACCAGCTGCTAAGTGCTTGTTTCAACAAGATGTGCCAATATTTTGGGTATGTGATAGAGATTTGCACATACATCGACCGCTAACTATCGAGCTTGTAAAGGCGGTGGAAGCAGGTACGTTCAACCGCGGACGTTTGGAGTCCTTATCATTGAAATTGCCCATTTAGTATCAACTTCCAAGTCCGTTTTCTCAATCTGATCTGATTCACATACTCACTATTCATGGCCTCAGATGTATACTCGTGTACGTCATCTTTCTCTTAGGATATTCTCACAATCTCACAAGGTAAATTATTTCAGGCTTCTGCGTCTGATTGGGGTACGTTGCCACATCCGGCGAGTAGAATCTATGACGAACTTTTCTTCACAACTAGACGACTTCAAGACCCCTGGTTGGACAGCCAAGGAATTGCTTCCGCTCATGAAACGCGTCTGTAGCTTTGGTAATTTCCATGGACATAACCATGCTCATACATCCCTCCCCGTTCAGCTCGAGAACTATCAGAAGCCAGTCAATAATGATACTCATGGCTACGATGGTCCCATCGCCATCAGCAATGGGGGATCAGTTAGTGCTCTAGCTCAAGACTTCCTCAGGGCAGCAGATGCAGTAGGAGTTCCATTCAGCGGTTCGTTCTTAGAATTTGCTCCAGTTAACTAACCCATCATTGACCGTCATCCTTTCCTTACAGATGATATTCAAGGCGAGCAAGCCCTCAAGGTCCCAGATAACTTATTTTGTTAATTTATCGGAATACAGATTTGGATACCGCACATGCTTCTGAAGTATGGGCAAAGTACATCAATAGAGAGACGGGAAGACGTAGTGATGCTGCAACAGGTGTGTGTATTCAACCCTAGTCCGACGTAGATCATGTACTGACCCTTGCGACAGCCTATGTCCATAGTGTGATGGACGTTCAGTCTAACCTGCATTTACGCACTAACGCTCGAGTCTCTCGTGTCATTTTCGAGGGCACGAAGGCTGTGGGTGTAGCTTATGTTCCAGCTCGTAATCGTGTTCATGGAGCTCAAGTCAAAGAGACTATCGTGCGCGCTCGCAAGATGGTAGTTCTGAGTAGCGGGACTCTTGGAACGCCACAAATCCTGGAACGATCTGGTGTTGGATCTCAGGGTCTTTTACAGAATTTGGATATCAAAGTTGTCAGCGACCTTCCTGGGGTAGGGTAAGTGATGTGCATTTGCTTATGGCAATCGATCTCAGTAGTATGGAATGAAACAGAGAACAATACCAGGATCACTATACCACGCTTCAGCGTAGGTCCCTTGGAAATGGATTATCTTCTACTTTGGCTAAGAATTTTCTAGTCTATCGAGCGTCCAATGAGTCTTTCACTCTCGACGACTTCCTTCGAGGCGACAAAGAGGTCCAGAAAGAGGTCAGCCTCAGCTTCCAACATTAAGTCTTGATTGATTGCCTAGCCTGACGACAATATTAGCTATTCGCGGAATGGGAAACTAGCCCAGAGAAAGCCAGACTGTCGTCGAACGCCATTGACGCGGGGTTCAAGGTTAGTGTGGTTTATTCTCAGACTGGACTGTAGGTTCAATGTCGTTTAGATACGCCCTACGGAAGAAGAACTCAAAGAGATGGGACCCGAGTTCAATGAGCTCTGGAACAGGTACTTTAAAGACAAACCAGATAAACCTGTGATGTAAGTCGTACCCATGATTCCACATTCCATCTGATATTCTTCAGGTTTGGTTCCCTTGTCTCTGGAGGTACATTTTCCGTGCTGGCACATTCGAAAGGTAATTTGATCATTATTAATAGCATATGCAGACCATACTTTGCTGCCTCCCGGGAAATATATGACCATGTAGGTTCTCGATTCACATTGCGCACGAATCTTAGACTCATAAAAACATGTAGATTCCAGTATTTGGTATGTGTTTGATACAAGATATAGGTGCCGTCGCTATATCTGGTTTTTTCTAGGAATATCCCGCCAGTCGTGGAAAGGTCTGCGTCACGTCTACTTCTACTTACCCCTTCTCTGAAGGCATCATAAGATTCACATCGCCTCTACTAATCCCTACACGGAACCATTGTTCGACAGTGGATTCATGAACAACAAGGCAGACTTTGCGCCTATCCGATGGTGCTACAAGAAGACACGTGAAGTTGTGCGTAGGATGGACGGTATGTTGCGTTACCACCTGCAGTTCCGACCTTGTAGGACCAATCAAGCACAGCCTTCCGTGGCGAACTTACTTCGCACCACCCGCATTTCCATCCCGCCTCGTCGGCAGCTGCGCGTGATATCGACATCCAAACGGCCAAACAACTCCTCCCCAATGGATTTACAGTTGGAATCCACATGGGTAAGTAATCATGTGGACTCGGATACATGGATGAACCTCTTGGTAACGTTGTTCTCGTCTTATCAGGCACTTGGCACAAGTCGGCATAGTTTGGTAGTTCTTCCTGATTATTTACTTAACATCAATTACAGGCCAGGAGAGATGTACAATGCAGCTAAAGTGCACAAGGACATCGAATACTCTGCTGAGGATGACAAGGCTATCGATGAATGGATCGCTGGTATGCCGAGATCTAAGTTCATTTTCAGTGATGGATTTCTAAGTATAATGTATAAGATCATGTCGAAACTACCTGGCATTCTCTTGGTGAGCTGTTCTTGATTCAGCCGCTTTTAAACTGAAATCGGTTGTGCAGGGACTTGCGGTTGGTGATCCTCGTCTTGTTTCAGGTAAAAATCTCATATCAACAGCCATGAAACCGAGAGCGGAGGGCGGTGTAGTCGACGGCCGGCTTAATGTCTACGGCACACAGAAGCTGAAATGCGTCGATCTGAGCATTTGTCCTGTATGCATGCGGTTTAGCAGATGGTCTATATCAATTTTGACCTGACGGCCGTCCTTGCAGGATAACCTGGGTACAAACACCTATTCCTCGGCACTCCTGGTTGGCGAGAAGGGAGCTGATCTCATTCTCGAGGAACTCGGTCCGTGACTTCCTTGTTTTCGCGGTCAGGTCCCTTTGCTTATTCCTCTGACAGGTCTGAAAGTTAGACTCCCGCATGCACCTGTCCCTCATGCCCGCATTCCAACGGGAGTCCCCGCCACTCAGCAAGTTCGCTGAACGTGCTTAACTTGACAACCTAAGACATTGTCCCGCTATCTGAACGAAGGTAACATCCTAAATCTGTACTATGTATCTTTGTAGTGTATACTCTCGAAAGTGATTTTGAATCTCTATGGTGTTTTCGTGTCGAATGAGCTTGATTTTCATTGGCTGTCGTAGTCTAAGTCACTATAGAGAGAAGTGGTTCTTCTATTTCATGTCTACGGATCGATGGAGAAAAATCATACGAACGAGGGAGGACTGGATCGATGTACCTCCTAGTGGAGATCAAGATGGACGATGGTTGTGAGCTAGGGATTGATGAGTCAGGGGACAGGCAGGAATCGAATCGAAAGAGCTGGATCGAAAAAGCGGGCTCAAATAAGCGGGATCGAAAAATTTACGAAAAGTGGGAAATAAGGCTAGGATTCTGAAACTGACCAGCGGTTGAGTTGGAAACCGGGGAACGATTGACGATCTAGAGAGGCCTTTGTGTTAGAAGTTGATGTCTAGAACACATGAGTAAGTATGTTCCTCAGTTGTCGTGTACTTGACTCCAATTGTACCTACCTAGAAAACACACAAGTAAATACTCTTCTAGGTAACGTCTTCAGTAATGGCCATACTTCCCATATACGATCACGTACCCTCAGTCAAGTACACGACGACTGAGAGTAACAAATGTCCACTGTAAGTATATACACCTAAATGTCCGTAATTAGGGTAATATTAATGGTAAATGAGATCGTGTATTGGCCTATGCCGGTCGGTAGAAAACTCGGCACTTACGGTGTTCGTCGACTTCCAACGCTCCTCCTTACCATAAGTGGCGTAAAAATGGAAATGTGGCTCCTCCTCGCACGGAATCATGGTGGAGACAGTCCAAGGATACGTCAGAATCGCGAAAATGAAGGTAGGGTGAGCAGTTCGGTAAACAAGTCAGCAATGTTGTCTTTTGTGTTGATGTATCGTAGAACTGCACAATCTGGGAGGCCGCACGGGCAACTACCGCTATTCCGGAATTCTTCAAGAGTGTTTCCATTGGTGACACCATCAAGGAAGAGTTCATCGATAGTGGATTGGACTGCAACAACCCCGTTATGGAGGTTCTGGGAGAGGCAAAATATCTGTTCGGCAAGCGCCCGGTGGCATGCATCGTGAGCATTGGGGCTGGGTTCTTTCGACCCCCAGGCAATGCCACTATACTTCAGTGTCTACTTCCCTCAAATTTGAGCCAGGCACTGGAAAAATTATCAGCTGCCTCCGGAAATGTGTCATCAGGAATGCACAAGGAAATGCACAATGAGAAGGACGCTCCGAAAAAATATTTCCGCTTTAACGTAACGCCCGAGCTTCGGGAGAATTTGCTCTTTGAGTGGCGGAAGACTGATGAGTTGGAGTCAGATACTCTACAATATTTGGAGGATGATTCCGTAAAGGCGGACATTGGCAAGTTACGAGACATATTGAGGGCGAGAGTGTTGCTACGGTAAGCTTCGTAGCGTTTGTATTTATGCTGATATTGTCGATATCGATCATTCAAATCTCAAATATTCCTAACATTTCATTGTAGGCTTATTCATGTACACCACCCGTTTCACATTACAGAACAGCGAATACCGCGACAGATAGACAAGCACAAACGAAGCCGTATGTAAACATCAGTAGACTTGGATCCGGACCGAATGTCAACAAGCAAAACACCATGAGCACACACACGAGCATGAGCATCCAGGTACGCAAGAATCAATCAGTCACACAGCATACCACACCTTTCAACCACGTCCTACAGCGCTCTAGCGTTTCCTGAGCACCAAAAGCGAGGTCAACAACATCTCAACACGTTGGATTACGACGCAAATCCCCATAAAGAAGCGAAACAGATGGAGATCGGTACTCACCTCATCCACACCTATCAGCTCCATCATGTCCCTCTTCACATCTTGCACTGCTCTCTCCGCCCTCGTTTCTTTCTCCCCCTTCCACTTACTCGAGGCGACGGCTGAACCAGGTGCAGCGCACAGCTCGTACATGTACCAGGGCTCCACGTCTTCGTATCGACGCACGAGAACGACGCAAAGACCGTGGAGCAGTGCGGATGCAGTGAGGAGGGAGAGCGGATATTTGAGGACATCAGTTTCTGTTTGTTGTCAAAGGAGGAGGGGGATACAGCTAGTCAGTATGATGTGAGGTCTGAGGATCGCCGAGTCGTAGACAGGGTTCGCTGGATTGCACTCAGGGCAAATGACAGGGTTGAGATGAACAAGGAGGTTGTCATCCTCGCAGACAGATTCCATATGAAAGAGATACAGAAAAGACCGGATGAGAGGTGAAAGAGCAGGTAGAGAGCCGATGCCATAGAAAAAGAACCTGAATCAACGAATAAAGACTGACACGCGGACGGAATGAAATGCAAATGGGACGTGAGCAAGAGCAGAGAACTAGCCAAAGGATTATGTTGTCGTGGTGGCGTCCGATGGACGCCAGATCCTCTGGGAATTTTCCCTTCTTCGCAGCCCAGAATAAAGCTCGAACAATCAATCACAGGATATCAAAGAGCACAACACGAGGAAGAAAGGAAGAAACGAGCAGACATCCCGACCACTAATCCCCGAAGGGAAAACTTACCAATCACAGCAGCACACAAAACCCTCCACGTCTCCCTCTGCACTAAATTCCATCCCACTCCTTCTCCCTTTCGCTCTTTCCTTGCCCCACCACATCCGCACTCGCCACACCCACACCCACACCTCCACTCGACCTCAGATTCTACACACCACGCCCTACTCAAAACCCTGCGGAGCGCAGGCACGCCTTCCCAGACCTCACCCAGCAGGCCTTGGGGCGTATCTCCCAGTCTGAAGCACAGAGCACCGAGGACATCGCGGTGCGCTGTCTGATCATTGCGTCAATAAGGGTGAGTTAGCGTTTGATTGAGCGGGACACGGAAGGATAGGTTGTGAGGAGGGGAAAATGGAAAATGGAAAGGGACACACCTCGAGATCATCGTACCCAACCGGTCCATGCGGGGCCATCTTCATAAACTCCTGTGCATACACGGGGAGAAGGGGATGCAGGAAGTCGCGGTGGTACTATTTGGTGTAAATGCGTCCGAATTAGTAATGAGCACGAGCATTTGGAAAAGTTGATATCTCAGGTGGGATGGAAAGGAGAGGGCAAGAACGGAGAACGAACCTTGATACTGATACCTAAACAAGCAACTCCAACGTCCCACGTAACAAGTCTCCTTCCTTCTTCGTCAAGCTCGCTTCCAAACGCCCACGGTCCCTTTCCCATTACCCCTCCATTTCTACTCTCCCTCTCCTCGTGCTGCTCAGCCGCCTTCACCTCTTTCCCCGCACCTATCTCGGACCGTCCAACCATCCAAAAGAACCTCAAAAACAAATACGCGGCATGGAAGCGTGTTTCGGGGGACATGAGGAGCTGGTCAGCGAGGTTAGTGCGACACGGAGATTGGGTGTGGAGATGGGGAATCGAAGGGGAGCCTGAGTAGGAATGCGAATGGAGGGTGGTTGTAATCGTCGTTGAGGATGAAGTACTTGCTGATGAGGGAGAGGTGAAAGAAGAATAGGCAGCGTGGGTGGAGGTGGGGGAACTGCGTGCGGATGTTGTAGTAGAGGAAGAGGTGGAAAATGAGGAGGTGCATGAGGTGGAGACTAAGCTCGAGCTTGAAGTGGAGGTCGAGGCAGACGTAGAACTGCTAACGCAGGAGCTCGGATAGCATGTATCGCTCTCAACCTCGCTAGTCTCATTATGGTTGTGACACGCGGATCTACGTCCTTCATCCCTTGGAGGCGGAAGAACCTATATTTACACTCACGATCAACACCCGCCCTTACCGACAAAAGTGAAATAAAACGATACTGACCTCCATAAACCAACGGACAACCTCATGCCTCAGCTTTTCCCCAACACACTCCCATCCCCATTGCGTCTCTCCAGCGACTACATCAACAACATCCAACCCATCCTCTACACGCAACCTCTTCTCCCGCTCTATAAATCTCCGAATTCTCGCGTGCGTTGGATTCTCTGTCGACAGGGACGGGAGCGGATCAGGCGGTGCGATGATCGGCACGTCCATGATTTCGCTTCTGCGTTTATTCTTGGTGCACGTCAGAACGGGAGTGAGGACAGGCATATGAGCATTGGACGGGACTAGGATCGTTGAACGTGGGGAAAGCGAGGCGGGGGCTGTTGAAATCGTGTTCTGTGCATATGCGATACGGTGAGTATTGATACAACAAAGCGCATTTATGCGTCACAAAAAGAAGAAATACGTACTTCTTTGTCGTCGTCGTCGCGGACAGACCTCAACGACGCGGCTCGCCTTATACTTGCGGGTGTTTTAGCAAGATTTGTTCTCAGACGCGTATGGGTGGAAGTACGGGTGAGGATCCTGGGTCGTTTACGCGGGGGTTCAGAGTCAGTTTCTTTTTCTTCCTTCACATTTGCATCATCAGCAAAGTCATTGAATTTCCGAGGGCAGAGATACGATGATGCGCGGTGTATAATACGAGAACTGAAACCAAGTTTGTATTTTTCGTTGAGAGCATCATCAATTGGGTGTATGCGCGGCAATGGAGGACTGAGAGGCGGAGATGAAGCAAAGATAATTGGGCTGAGGTCTGTGAAGGGAGAGGCGGAGATAGAGCCAGTGCAAGAGAAGAAGAAAGAGTCTGTTTCGAAATTGATATCCGTTTCAGTATCAGTATCAGTGGCAGTCAACGAAGTAGAACGCGAGAAAGCCCGCAAGTCAAACGTATTCTGGTAGGTATTAATGAAGTCAATGTCGCTTCCAGTACGGACATCGACGTCGACACAAGCAGTCTTGTCGACGTTGTCCTCTTCCTGATGTCTCTCGACCTCATCAAGCAGCTCTCTCAGACGATGCGTGAACTCTTCATCAAGAGCACAGGGCACATTGTCGCTGGCCTGAAGTTGAAGCTCGAGCTCGACGGTGGTGTTGGCAGTGGTAGTGCTCTCATCCGACCACGAAGGCGAGCTGGAGGAAATAGGGACTGGGGGTGTGCTGGAGAATGTGAAGCCTGGAAGAGGACTGGAGGACTGATAAACGCCGGCAGGACTTGGGAACGTCTCAGGTGGGCTAGAACTTGAGCTTACCATCGTCGTGTGCGATGGTGGAAAAGAGCGGCCGTGGTCGTATTTGGAAAAAGCCTGTCGGATCCATGACTAATCGATGCATACATAAATATTTGCATCGTCTTCGCTCGTAATCGGCCAGTACATACATCAACTCTTGGTGCGCGCAAAGCTCGGTTCGAGGCTCAGGACGTGGCTTTTGGTAGGCAGAATACAATTGATCTGGAGGAGAGTCTGAAGGTTGTAACTAGCTGTAATCTATTTTCTTCTGATAAAAATCAACTTATCATGCTGTCCAAGCTCATGTTTACATATGTTCAGAGGAAAACCAAGGGTGAAGCAAATCATTACAGACTGTAAGAAAGTTTGTAAATAGCCATGTCTGTGCCTGTTCTATTTCTCTTCATGAAGCTTTGGGTGCATATTTCAGTATGTTTCAATGTGTAAGGATAGGTCTCAATGCAATTTTTTGAATAGAAATATTGGGCTATTGAGTGACTTCAATCGTCCTTGAAAGTCAGAGCCTGGGCCACCAGCTTTGCCTTTCCAGGACCATAAGTTAGTCAAGGCTCTTGCCAGGCCATCCCCTTTGGCCTGCCCAGGCACATTACCATACATCCTTCCTCTCACTCGGTTAGTTGATTAATTATTCATCTTTTCACTTTATATCTCGAAAGATTCACTAATGAAGTGTATATGTCTCACTCCTCATCTTTTCTTTATGACAAATTGACAAGTGTATTCAGTTGTAAAAACATTATTTGCATGTAATAAGGATGTATACATGTGAACTCTGGTTTGTCCTGGGGGTTGTAGCTGTTACAAGAGGTGCTCACAGATGCAAGAGCTGCAATCTGTTCAGCACCACATCAACAATGCTTGAGCCTTAGCCATCCTTGTCTTGACCTTCTTCGATTGCCCGCCCTTCAAACCCTCCAAGGACAGCTTCTCCTCAAACATTTCTCAACAACCCTGTCAAACAAATACAACCTCCATGTGCATTGACCATTTGACATAGTTTGTACAAGAGAGTTGAGGAAAGTGAATAGAACCATCCATTGTTGATGACATGATAATGGCCAGAAAAGAAGACAAATTTAGAGATTGCTAAAGAGAAAGGCAGTAAGTTGTGATTGAAAAGCATCTGCAAGATTTGGTGCTTGCAACACAAAACAGATTTTGGCCTCTAGAGCTAGAGGGCAAGGTAGATAACCAGGTGACAGATTTTGGCCTCTGGTGGACAAAGGTGAGGCACTCAAAGTATTTGCAAGATGCTTAGCATCAGTGTTGGGAAATCAAACAGAAAACCCAGTGAAAGAAGCAGAGCATGCAATGTTTCAAGTACTGAAAAGTGTGTAGCTACTCTGTCTATCAGTTAACATCATAAGGTTTAGAGTCTAAATGACTCACATGTGAGCTTGTCCATCTCCAATGGCAAGCTCCTTACATATGTGTCAGGCGATGCTGGCAAGGAGGCTGGACAGTCTGCAAACTGTTACAAGTGCAGCAAGCCAGGTCACTTTACCCATGACTGCAAGGAGCTACCTGCATATTAGGATGTCACATACTGCTCCTGTAAGCTTGAGCTTCATCTCAGAGTAGGTGGACAAAGAGTGCAGCTCCAATGACTTGTGTGGTGTATCCTGGAAGGTCTTGTTTATCTGGGGGTGGGTCCTCCATTGCCGAGTTGTACTATCACAAACAACTTTCATTAGTTGTGTCATCTTACAGTTTAGACAAAAGAAAGCTCACCCACTCTCCTTACAAATAAAACCTGGACTGAAGCTCAAGCAACTGCAATGAGATAGCCAGATGCAGGAGGGAGAAAGATAGTAATTGCACAACTACTATACAGATTGTTGGTCAGTTGCCTCCTATTACATCATGATTGCCACCTGCCCTGATATTGCCTATGCTGTCCAACAACTCTCCTAATTACTTGATAATTATAACTGAATCCACTTGGACACTGGAATATGTCTGGTATGATATCTAAAGAGCACCAAAGACCTCAAACTTCATCTCAGAGGCTTGCCAATGATACCAAGAGAATTTACTTATGCCACCTGGGTGAGCTGCCCAGTTACAAAACAAAGCACAAGCAGGTACATCTGGTCACTTGAAGCAGGGCACATTCCTGGCCAGTCCACAAACAAAGACAGTGGCAATGTCTCCTTACAAAGCCAAATACAATAGCCACATACAAGTCAAGGCAAGAATGTATCTGGTTGAAAATACTACTAGAAAGAAACAGCTGGGACTACACTTGTCACCTAATACCTTTAATCGATGATGACTTACTAGTACCAATCGAAGAAACAGCTACCTCAGGAGCATTCATAGAAGCTTCAACAGTAGTTCCTCTGCAGTGGCACCTTCTACGACATATTCTGACTCAAAGACAGTCCTTTTGACCAAAGAGTCGTGACCTATGATCTGCTTTGATGACGGGATACTCGAATTCATTCAATAGCTGTAGGAGTACCATCGATCTTTGAAGCCAATTTGTATTTCACAACTTCACCAACTACTCTGATACTACAAATGAGTTTCTATCTGCAACGAGACCTCAAAGGTCACACAAGGGTCGTGATAAATCCATGCGCTGAATACCATGCGTTCAACTTGGCATTATACTTCCTAACTTCATCTCGCCTTCCCAACATCGAAGCAATATTCACAACTATCGAAAAATGGTCGACATACTGTTTCAACGACTCGAGCTTAGCGTCTTCAATTATCTTGATCCACCGAAGGCTGTTGTCGATGACTTCTTCCAGAGGTCCAGTCGGGAATGTCGCACTACTCTCGATAATGGACTGAAGACGGCCATCCGAGGTGGGGTCAGTACACGCGTCGCATGTGCACTGGAAGCCATACGGTCGGAGCTGTTCTTGACGTTGTGCGGTGGGCACAGTATTGTCGGTGTATTTGATGAACAGTTCTTCTCCGGCTTTGATGGGGCGTATGGCATGAAGGAGAAGGGAAAATGAGGGCTGGGAGAAGAAGTACGAGACGTTGGGGGTGCAGCTACAGTAGGTCACCACCGGAATGTCAATACGGGCTGACAATAGAACATTTCGAAATACCTGTGGTTGATTCTAGACATAGTTGCAAAGGTGCCTGCATAAGAAAATGATTCTCCAGATTCCGGGCCGTTAGGGATCCCGAACCCATTTGTGCTGACTCTACCGAAGATAGGGCCCGAGCCGTCCTCGGTATGACAATTGTGAAGGTCAAAGAATGACTTGCGATTGTCAGGATCCATTCGATCGATACAGACCTGGAGGAGCTTATCAACCTCTGCGAAGTTTACTCTCATACGCTGGGCTGGGGTAAGCTTAACATTGTCCGGGTGGGAATCAAGCTGAAAGCGTTCGATACTACACGGGGTGACCAAGAGAGGGCGCTCCGCAAGTATGAAGTCGCTTGGCACGAGGTCCTTTGTCGCAAACATCCCAAGGCCATGCACTGACGGCCTGATGATGTGACGAGTCTCTGGCGGTTCTGAGACCGATCGAGGAAAATCGGGGGTAGACAGGATCGCGCGTTTCAGTTTTCCGTCTGTGAAAAGACATTCTGACTTGGCATTAGGACCAACCGCAGTACTATCAGCTCTGGGCGGGATCGTAAAAAAAAAGAAACCAGAGTCGTCGTGGTCTGCATCGAGCCCATTATCCATTGTGATCTGTCGTTGTTTCGGAACGTAATTCCCTGTAGGGGTGGCTACTCTGCTGTTAGATGCAGAATGGCAAGAGAAAAGTACACATACTTGCATCTGATTATCCGAATGGTCGATACAACCGTGTACATTCAGAGCGTGAATGGGACGTTTGTAAGGGCTGATTACAGTAAACCTTACCTAGAGTATCACCAGTTTGGGTAAGTGTATCCATCGCAGACGCCGTATCCTTTTCATTATCTGAGAGAAATATTAAAGGCTCCGAGTCGAGATTGTTATCATGATGATTACCTTCTTCGGTGTTTGTGTCTATGAGATTTTTAACTGGTGTCATATTCTCCGTCTTCCAATCCAAAAATTGTCTCTTAGTTGCGGAGGGCCGTTACCAGTGAGCAAGGAGGCGATAGTATCGCATGGGAAGTTTGTATAAGGACAAGCGTAGTGATCTACTTGAAGTTTGTTCACACGGGTTGCTTCTTACGTGAATCCATAATATGACTTGCGCATCCTGCAATATCGAAGTATGATTCTATTGTTCCCACGTCCTCCACTGCACCGATTCTCGGTGATGGAGTGATGCTCGGCGCCCAGCTAGCACAAGCCGGGTCTCGATCCCGATATACCTTTTTGTTGTATGTTTTTTCCTCTTACCTTTTTAGTACCTTCTTATTGTTCTCCCCAATTGGTCTTGTTATCGCGACCCTTTCTATTTCCGTACGTACCCGACTACGCATCACTTTCCCTATATACTTTGTCTCTCTCTACGCCGCCCCCCTCAGACGTGTTCGATACGCACTCTGAAGTGACGTGAACACCTTACTTACATTAACGTCCTTTCTTTTATTAGGCGAATATATTTGCTAGACGTGTTCTATACGCACTCTGAGTTTGTCCTTTCTTTTACTAGTCGACGCGTGTGTCACTCTATCACTCGGAGCTATAACCTCTAAGGAAAAAAAAATACATATCCGACTTTTCAATAACATGGAAGGACCAGTTCTAAGATTCACGACGAAGCGCAGGTAAAGTTCAACGCTGGCAGGACGGTCAACGCTTCCTGATGGACCTTCAGGCCCGGCGGATGTACAACTCAGCAGGGGCATAAGAGGGCTCACACAATGCTTGCAACGGCCCATACAAGCAGGGTCTTGATTCTGATACTGAGATCATAAGCGAAATCAATGTAAGAGAAGATGAAAAGGTAGAAGGTCAAAGAATGCCTTGCGATTGTCGGGAACCATTCGATCGATACAGACCCGGAGGAGCTTCTCGACATCTGCAACTCATACGCTGGGCCAGGATAAGCTTAACACTGTCCGGGTGGAAAGTCAGATATACACAGGATTACCAAGAGAGGGCGCTCGGCAAGTATGAAGTCGCTTAGCACGAGGTGCTTAATCGCGAACATCCAAAGGCCATGCGCTGAAGGAGTGACGATATGACGAGTTTCTAGGTTCTGTGACCGATTGAGAACAGGATCGCGCGTTTCAGTTTTCCGCCTTGGAAAGACATTCTGACCTGGCATTGGAACCAACAGCAGTACGCATGATATCGACCTTTGGGTGGGATCGTAGAAAAAACGAAATCAGAATCGTCGTGCTCCGCATCGAGCCCATCGTTGTTTAGAAACGTAATTGGAGAGGGCTACTGTGCCGTTAGATGCAGACCGGCAAGAGAAAAGTACACATGCCACTTACTTGCATCTGAATTTCCGGAGACCTGTACATTCAGAACAAGAATGGGACGTTAGTAAAGGCTGATTACAGTAAACCTTACCTGGAGTACGACCAGTAGATATGTTGCTTAAGCAAAGGTTTCGAGTGGAGATTAACATCGTGATCAATATCTTGTTCGGTGTTTTTGTCCATGAGATTCTTAACTGGCGTCACATTCCAATGCAGAAATCCCCCCCCCTCTCCCCCTTAGTTGCGGAGGAACGATACCAGTGGGCAAAGAGGCTATGGTGTCGCATGAGCAGTTTGTACGAGGACAAGCATAGTTTTCTCTCTCTACTCGTTCACAAGAGTTGCTTCTGACGTAAATATAAGTTGCGGATCCTGCAATATCGAAGCATGATTCTATTGGTTCTTGTTGTTCCACCGCTACCGAACCCCCCACAGCTCGGCTCCGAAGGTTAGAAAATACATATTGAACTTTTCCATGACATGGACAAATAAGTTCGAATATTCACGACGAAACGCAGGCCATATCATAGCCGAAGGTCTTGGGAGCGCTTTCGGAGTTCCCATCAGGCAGGAGAGAAGTCAATTTCAAAGGTAGAGAGCTTACACGTGCGATACAAAGGATACCATGACATGTAAACTGAAGCCACTTTCTGCTAACGGAGAATATAAGGATGGAGATTGGAGGGAGAACCCTTGTTCAGGGGCAGCGCCAGACCAGCATTCCTCTCGCTATAGGGATGCACTGGACACGTCGGGCAGTCCATATATGACAGTATCCGGCGGGTACCGTACCAGTACTTAGATGAGAAAGGTACAGGTGAGATAAGTACAAATGGGCGCCCATTTTGATCTTGACTTTTGATCCGTGTGGCTCCGCGGCTGTTTTTGGGATTCTTCTGAAAGTGTCCCCCATGGTGTATCCATTGGCATCAGCATGCCTTGTCAACTCTTTAACAAGAGATCGTTGTCTGGCCCTGAATAGCTACTCAAAGACTTATCATCCGGACGTATAAACCGGCGCATTACATGATTACTCAGAGTGCCAAAGGATATGCCGGCGGGCTCTCAAATAACACAACACGGTCGACCACTTGGTTCCACATGGATGACGTATCTCCATGCCGGTTTGTCGGTCATCCATCATCCGCCACAAAATCTCATACTTCCCTGTCTGCCGCCAGATCAAGGGGCTCGCAACTCAGTTGTTTGTAGGCCCGGACGCATCGATCTTAATATTCTTCGTTATTTTAGGATGCGACCATGATGCCATGCCGTTCACGTTTTTTTTAGGCGCGGCACGGAGTTGTAGTCGACAAGTACGGAGAGATCTCTCAATTGCACACACGCACGTCTAGTAGCGGACGACGCGGGAAGCGGACTTTCAGTCAGGATTGGTGTTTTCTTGGCCAGAAAGGAATCCGTCAGGACGCTAGATGGAGTGACTACGAGACGTGTAGGACGTTAGAAGCCTTGATGGTTGATCTGTGTCACAACGTTCGGCGCTACTTCTGAATGCGGCCTATCTGACAAGCAGAAGAATGATCTTCTTCTCCAACTAATGCGGGTACTGGAATCAGCAGCATCTTCACTGGAGGGTATTCTCTGAACATATGAACGTAGACGGCGCTGTTGATATTCACCCATTTAGATAGCCTATGATGTCATTATCCGGCATTTCTTGGATGCCTTGCTCCTCCCCTGCAACCGCTTGAAGCCGCTAGTGGCCCTCGGTCTATCTCCAATGTCTTACTGATTCCTCGACGTCTTAGAGCCTAACTTGATACGACAAAATTTATTCTTTATCATCACCCGGCCTTAAAAAAAGCCAAACAAGGGTACAGATTTCCCCTTCGCAGAATTCCATGCTTTGTACTTGGCTTTATACTCCTTAACGTCATTTCTTCCAAGGACTGTCGAAAGCGTCACTACCCTCATAAGATGATTGAAATACGCGGTCAACGACTCGAGTTTGAGGTCCTCAATTATCCTGATCCACCGACGGCTGTCCCTGATGACTCCCTCCGGGGGTCCGGTAGGGGGTTTGTCGGAGCTCTCGACTATCAAAGAAAGGCGGACATCCCAGGTAGGATCGGTGCATGCGCCGCATGTGCACTGGAAGCCATATGGTAGGAGCTGTTCTTGACGCTGAGCAGTGGGTTTGGTGTTCTCAACATACGTTATGAACAATTCTTCTCCAGCTTTGATGGGGCGTATGGCATGAAGACGGAGGGAGAACGACGGTTGGTCAAAAAAGTAAGTGACGTTGGGAGTGCAACTGCAGGATATCACATTTTCAAAACCGTGCCCGAGATAGGACGTTCTGACATACCTGTGATTGATTCTGGACATAATCGGGAAGGTACCTGAATTACGAAATAGGTCCCTATCCTCTGAGTTTGCTCCATCGATGGTAATCTCGATCCCATTTGTCCTTACTCTACCGAAGATAGGACCCGAACCATCTTCGGTATGACAGTTGTGAAGATCGAAGAATGTCTTGCGACCGTCTGGATCCATTCTATCGATGCATACTTGGAGAAGCTTCTCAACTTCTGAAAGGTGGGCCTGTGTACGCTCAGCTGGAGTAAGCTCTAGATTGGTGGAGTGAAAAGCAATCTGAAAATCCAGTGCAACCGGCATGACCAGAAGAGGGCGCTCTGCGAGTATGAAGCTGCTCGGAACGAGATCCTTCGTCGCAAACACCCCAAGACCATGTGTCGATGGACTGACGTGGCAACGCGTCTCTGGTGGGGTTGGGACCGATTTGGGAAAATCGGGGATGGACAAGAGTGCGTGTTTCTGTTTTCCGCCTTTGAAAAGACATTCTGACCAAGTATTAGGACCGATAGCGGAAATTTCAGCATCGATACGTTTGGGCGGTATCGTTGTAAAAACGAAATTAGAGTCGTTGTAGTTCGTCTCGAGGGCATCAACGATTGCGAGTTGCCGTTGCTTTGGAACGTAATGTTTGGGGACCGCTGATGCTATTGTTAGATATAAAACAGAATGGAAAAAGAGTGTCGCTTGCTCGTATCTAGTTTCCCAATGGGTAGTTTGACGCCTATACTACCCAAGTCTGTGCATTCAGGCATGGATTTAGGCGTTCGTGAGGTTGATTATCATAAACCTTACTTGGATTCAAGACAGTGCCGCCATTTTGAAAGAGCTCATTGACAATTGGCGCCGAATCATTTTCGTTTTCTGCTTGATATTTTAGCCCAGGCAATGGCGTCAGCGTATCATCTCACCTTGTTTGGTGCTTGCGCGGGCGACGCTTGTACCTTGATCGAGCGTCGACGTCGGAATCCTCCTACTATTTAGAAATCCTCTTTTCATGGTAGAACGGTAGGTAACACGTCCACAATTCCGCGATCACAGATAAACGAGGACGATGAGGGTGTTTGTTATAGTTTACCCTAAGCGCTGAGCTCGTGATGCTTTTTTATGTAAGACGAGTCGCGGATCCTTTCAGGAAGTATTATCCAAAGGGGAGAGATCTCCTTCAGTCAAATAATCAGAGTTTCATCATTAGGTCTAGCATCCCGCGCAAATCTGATATGAGCCAAAATTGATGGTCAACCGGAATATTTTAGTAGTGGCGGTCGAGAACAACGTCTGGTCAAGAAAGATTCATTTGAGTGAACTAGACCATCACCTATGTTGCAGTAGACTTTTAGCTGTGGCGGCGGCGTCTCGATTATTCTCCCTTTACTCATTAATTTCCTTTCTTGACCTTACTTCCTTTTCGGTACGATCGGTGACGATCATTTACGATAAAGTTTCCCTTCAAGCCACCTTTACTCATAAACCCTTTCCAAAACAGGTAATCCCTCAGATCTTATCTGCAAACTGAGGGTACATCTATTATACCTCACTTTACACCCTATCTCAAAAAAAAAAAAAAAATCTATGTTACTTGTTCAAATGCCTGCATTCGAAAGATAACCCCGAAATTGAAGTGTTACAAGTAAAAAGTCATATCAGGGATCTGATATCTCTCCCGATTCGGATACGAGATCTGCCAGTGGAGGGTCTTCGCTGGGCAAATGATACGCTGAGAACCTCTTGGGTCAAAAATGAACGAATCGTGCACTGTAATCGAGATATACCTGTTTTCTTTAGCCGCCATTCTTGAAGTTCTCCCCTTCTTGCATCAGCAGAATCAAGGATTACGGCGCCATTAGCTTGGGTGAGTGTTAACACGCGATTTAAAGTATCCATTTTCATCCGAATGCTGCAGAGGACTTCAGAAGACGCGTCATTGCCGAGAGAACCTGGACTTTATAACTCACACCCAAGTGCTGGGATCATATCCCGAAGGCTGTATGTCCCAGTGGATAGCAACATCCTCGTTGACGCCCATGAGCTTGCCATGATGTGACAAACCAAGGAATTTGCCGCTTGGGAAATTACGAATCACATAGCTATTATCCGAATGTACCTGCCAGAAAGTCCACTGAAAGAGGGATTATCGCGGTAAACATACGAACGAAGCTGGTGATGCTTCTAGGAGTACGCACTTTCTGACCGTTGCCGTTAAAGTTTCTGGATGAATCCACTAAGCACAAGCATGTGAGAAGCGAGTGGGACAAAGCTTCAGTCTACCCACCAGTTGCATCGTTAGGTCCAATCTGTATTACCTGGCGTGGATAGTATGCGTTGTAAATTTGAAACACAAAGCCGTTGAATGACATCTTATGTGATGATTATGAGCAGAAACTTGTGGGGGTGTCCGAGGATTGAGCAATTTCAAGCCTTATATGTACAAAATTACCCCTAGCCTCGAGGCTGCAACGTTATTGTTCCCGTTTCCTGGACAGAGTTCACAACCAATAATTGTATAAGGCGGCGCAAGACGTGGGAGGTAGTCTAGGCCTCGAGGCTTTATCACAAGTAGACCTTGAACCTTGAAGCTTCGTTTCCTCCAAAGCTCTGCTTGGGAAGGGAGCGAGTGAACTTGGGGGTGAGTGAAGTTTCAGTAGCCGAAGGTCCGAAAGATCCGAGATCTCCTTACCTACGGTCGAAACAGTAGATTCTGGTTGCGAACGGTCCATCCTCATGTTTCTGTCGCTCCTTTTCATACCTACCGCAAATTCACTCTCCATGTACGTGTGGTTGGGTATAGATAGATGATTTGACGCATCTTGAGTACATGTGCCGGAGGATATAGGTATCGGAAATAGTGGAAGCCATATCGAGAGCGATGTTGGAACGGAAGCATATCTCTCTTCCTTGTGTACATTCCCGCAGAAGCCTTCGTTCAACTACCGACTCTCAAATCCCTTAATCACTTCCGACCTCGACCTCATTGAGATATTCCTTCAACCCTTCAATCACTTGCATTCACGTCCCTTACGTGTCTTGGGTTCATGGCAGACTCGAACCTGCATTTGAGGATCATAAGTATGACGATGCTCAACTGTTCTTCCACCTTTCCCTCCATTACAGCCTTTTCTGGTGGATTTCCTGTTCAAATTCTCTACGTCGTCTCGAAATCAACGATTGAATTCTTTTCTGAAATAGAGACTGCCTTGCCAGCTCACTAGAGTTTTGATTTCGGCAATACTTTGGCTGAAGAGCGGGCTTCGAATAATCGGCACTTCGTACCCTTTTACTTGTGTAGGGATGCAAATGTCATACTCAGCCAACCTCACGTTATCAAGCTTCGTAAATACACCCAACACCGTCGTAATCTGGACAGCCTCAGCATCACGCTCAATGTTCTGTGCCAATCCCACTACAAATAAACGTCGAAACCATTCAGCTTTGCTTTCGATGATCCGGACGTCGGATTTATCACCGATCTATCGCTACCTTTCTCCTTCTGGTGTATTCCCCGAATTCGGCGAAGAAATCGAACAATCGTAGAATGTATCGATCCGATTAAGACCCTAGCAACTGACCCACAAACCGATTAAGCCGACGTTATGGTTTATAGCGCTCATTCTATCTGTTCACGTCAATCCCGAGTTGTGCTCAAGAGATAAGCTGCATTCTGGACTCTCGCAATAAACTTAGGTAAAGCAACTTATGTTCAGCAACCTGCGCGTCCTTTGTTTTTTTACGTCATGCCTCGTGAGCTATCTCTCGAGGGGCATCATGAAGGGACACGATAGTGGGTGCCCGCCACACATCGTGTTCGCTGATGTAAGATATTTTTTCCTTGTTTTACAATCGATTTGACTCTTTTTGTTTTTGCCACCGAGTACAGCATCTCCGTATGTATGCCAAATCGATAGACTCAGACTTCTATGGTTCTGAGTCCACATCGACAGGACCTGAGCTTTTGAGAGGAAATTTAACTTGATCATTGTGGATAATATCGATGATTTGGACTGTACCGGAGCTTAAGGTCGCAATGTTTTCTGAATTTTAGCTCAAAACAGTCGCGCGGTTGCAGCCACGTGTTATCTACCTGATCTGCTCCTGCAACCTACACTCTTCAGTCTCCGACAAGCACGCGGTCAAAGTGATTACCCACAATCCCAAAAGACGATAAGAGACATCTGTGATGTGTGGATCGAGTGACAGATGGTCCATGTGGTCTTGTATTCCGTGCCGGTTCATGCGGCCTTGGATAATGCCCTGGAAGGATCTATAAAAGATCCTAGGCGGACGACGAAATTCCAGCCAGCCCTCCTTCCATCCTGCCTTTCCACCCACTGCTTGCCATCGTACCTTCGTTGCTCGGATAAGCATGTTTGACGTACGATGCTTCTAGGAGCGTCTCGGGCTCATCTCTCCCCCTTACCCCATCGCCGACTTCGCGATGAGACGTCTATTTCCTACACGTAGCTGGACAGTCATGACGTATGTTTCCCTTGCGCACTGTTTAACCCCGGCTAAAATCTTCCTTCGGCCGGCTCCAGAGACGTCGCCACACTAGTCTCTCAAACTCTCGCCATCCTCAGCGTGTACTACGACCGTCAGCTCCCGGAAGGAACACTCCCCAATCGCCCTGCTAGAATTTCCCGTTATTATAGAATCCATACGCACAACCACAGAGGGTGGGGTGGGCGGGATGCTCGGGCCCCACCTGAATGACGGCCGTAAGGCCGGAAGAGGTAGAAGTCCAGTTCTTTGTGCAATGTGCCCCCGTGGGTATATCGTGCGCTCCTCGGCTGGCATCTGCGAAGGGGGCCGATGCAGACAGACTTGTTAGGCCCCTAGATACCCTGGCGAGTGCAGATATACGCTGTACGTATTGCGATCGTAAGGCGGGCTCTAGCAGGCGGGGAGTGTTCGGCCGTCGATGTCTTGCGATATATATACGTGGTTCGTCGTTATTCGTCCCTTGCATCTGTTCACTGCCTGATGCTCGTTCCTCAAGCTCTAGGCATCAACCTTTCTGGCTACGCCGACATATGATTGGCGGGCTACCAATCACTACTGGTACGTCGCGAGATAATGTCTCGGTAAATTTACGACTCTGGTTAGGATAGAGCTTTACTCCGAGTGGCAAGGACTAGAGTGGTCCACTGTGTTGCGTAAACTTTGCATAATTTCGATGATCTGATATGAGTCTTATCTACTTCGTGCAGCCTCCCTCCTACACAAACGGTGATACGTCCTTGGCCCATATGCAACTCACTACACCTAGGCAACTCAAGCGTACGTCTACAAATTTTAGGCACCTTTAATTTCACCTAATCAATATATAACAGATTTATCGTTGAACGATTACTATTACAACTTGTAACACACAATCTGCATACAGACATAATCTAATTTTACCTATGAACACATCATTTTATGCCTTTTAGAAACCTGCCATTCAACGTACATTCTACTTCACATACAAATGATGTTGTAAATGCAGAAGATTTAGAGAAGACAACGGGAAAACCTCACACCGGTAATTGAGCACAATTTTGTTTAGAATGATCCGTGTTATATCTGTACGCTATATGTAAAAATTCTTGTAACAGCAAACCACTGCCGTCGATAATGGTGTCCATTGTGCCACAGCAGTGAAGCCCGATCGTAGGATCCTGACAAGGGAAATCACTCTGTAGGGTAGACGTCAGTACAAATGTATCCTCTCAGTCTGGTAAAATTTACTGGAAGTCTATCGTACCTGTAGGGTAGACATGAGTACAAATGTATTTCTACCGGTAATGTCAGTCCAATAGCCTGCGTAATGCGAATGTAAGTACTCATCCTCAATCGGGTATAATTGACTGAGGGTGATGCATGTTACGTCGACTTTCAACTTGAGCCAGAGTTCATATGCACATTCCGACACATTCTGATTCTGAAACCTCAGATCAATCAAAATCTTCGAGTTGACTCGTCGGCGAGA
>QGOB01001273.1:121558-146885 GCA_003313055.1 Termitomyces sp. MG145 | reverse complement strand
CAGGGGGTTCCTGGACTGGGGCCGGGTAGGGAGGGTAGAGTCCCAGGGCAAAGAATGCCGCGCTGGCAGGGCCCCAGGCGTTTGGCGGGGTTTCGGGCAGTCTGCCAGGGAGGGTTCAGGAGTACATCCCCAAGTGGATTGGTCCGGGGTTGTAGCACCAGTCCAGAGGTAGGCCCTGGCTGATTGAGGGTCCATATGACATGGTGTTTGGGTCGGGGGCCCAGTGCTGTGGAGGAAGGGTGGGATAGTGTTCGATGGAGGGTGCAAGGTAGGGGGAGTGAGGGGAGTTAATGGCGTATGGGCCCTCAGGGATGGGTCGGCCAATTTGGTTTCTAACCACTAGGCCACCTTGATGAACTCTCCTGCATTGTCTGTAATAATAGTATGTATATAGCCCCATCTACAGATTACTTCCTCAAACAACTACTGCTCTATAAGCTTGTAATTGTACTTTTACAATGGTCATCCTTTCATCCAAGTGGACAAAGTGCAATGTCTATGTACAATGTACTTGCAGTCATTAGATGCTGGTGTCATATGCATGGTGTCTAGATGTATTGTCTCAAAGATGCTGGGCATGTATGATATGGTAGGCTTGCAGAATATCACAGTTTTCTGTTGGACTTGACATGCATGACAGGTCTTAACATACCACTTAACATCCCCTTCTAGGTCAGGCCACCAGAACCTTTCCTCAAGAAGTGCTTTTATCACAAAAGCCCCTTTATATCCTAATGCATCCATTCTGCATGCAATATATACATCCATCTGTCCTTGACCACTACTAGTGCATATCTGCAGAGGTAGTCTTTCTTAAGCTTTCTTTCTCAAATCTGATGCTCCTCAAATAGAACTTCCATTTGCCTTATAAAGTGTGGGAGCTCAGTGGGCAAATCATGCTTAAAATGCAGCACTCTTGAGTTAGGTTGTGGCATCTTTTGCTTGCCTCCTTCTTGATCTAGACCATTTACTGTTTTAGCAGGCATGGTTCTCTCTGGAGTATGTGATATGGATTGCAAGTTATGAACACTCTTGGTATGGGCATGAGTAGATACTCCTGCCATATAGACACGTTGAAATGATGGGGGTAAACCTCAGTTTCTTTTTCTAGCACTACCAGATGTAGTACTTCTTTCTGTGTCACTGGTAGAAGGTGGTCTTTTTGGGGTAGGAAATAGGACTCTGTCAGATTAAAGAAGGCACTCAATGTGTTATTTCTGAGTCAAATCTCCAAATCAAAAGCTGAAGTTTTCCCCTCACAGTGGGCTCCAGATGACAAACCTGCAGAAATTGCAGTGGGAAGTGCTTGCTGATAGCTGAGTACTAGTAAACAGCAATGAATACTAGTTCAATGGTGTGCTCACTTAGATTGGTATCACTCTCCTCACTCTTGACAATGCCTAGTTCTGAGTTTGGGAAAAAGATATTAAGAAATATCTGCTTCAATTCAATTGAGAGGGTAGACAAACAGAATGCTATTCTATTTTGTGCAAGTATGGTATGATAAAGGGGTGGAGGAGGACTTCTGCAATTTATAGTATTTGAACACACATGGCTGCTCAATGTGGAAGTCACACAGACAATCTGAGGTAGGAGTCACACAGACAGCCCTAACATGCACAAAGGACCTGATGAGCTTCTATAAAGGCAAAACTGGTCAGGTTACTAATGACTAACCCAGTTGTCCAATGCATTTGCCACTTCACAGCTTATCAACTTGCAACCCTTGCTTTGCTCAGGTTTCTCAAGGCTCAAACCCCACTGCCATCCATGAAGTGTCAACTGCCAAGATTACTGCTCCCTCAGAGTTGTAATCTATAACCTTTAAAGCTGCATACTGTGCCAGTTGTCTCTTCATCTCTTTCATTGCTGCCTTCTGTTCTTCTTCCCATGCAAAGGGTACTCCATTCTTGTTTAGCCTATTGAAAGGCTCTGATATCTTTGCATTGTCTTTGATAAACATGCAGAAGGTACCATAAGTTCCCAAGAACCCTTGCACTTCTGTCAGATTTCTACAATCTCCCCAACCTATAATTACTGCATAGCACTTGGTCTGAGGCTTCCTTCCTGGTAGGTACAGAGATGCCCAACAACTGTGATCTCCTCAGTATACAAGACAGACTTGGTCCCTGAAAAGATATCACCAGCATACTTAATACACTGGACTATCTTGTTCACATTGTTCATGTGTTCCCAAACAAACCTCCTTATACCATCATTCTTAGGGATTGTTTCATACCCTCCTCCTTCTAACTCATAATGTGTAGCTAGTCCTCTTATGAGTACACCATCAATATAAGGTTGGGTAAATTCTAGTATTTTATCTTGTAAGATATGAGTAAGATTGTCATGAAATATGGGTACAGAGTTTGTCCACTCCATTGGTGATGTTACCAGCCTCAAGGCTCCATATGGTGTCTGAAAGGTTACACTCATCAGATCCTACATAGATGTCACACATTCCTCCACAAGCTCTACCTGCAACCAGCCCATCCATTGCTGGAAGTACTCCTAAATGAGCAATGATAACCTTGTTGAGGGGTTCCAAGCTATGCACTATTCTCAAGCTCTTGCCATCCTTCTTAAGAACTGCAAACCATTGAGAAAAATAGGAGGAGCTTGATCTCTCATAACACTCCTGTTGCCATCTTCCATTTGATTTCAGCACATAAGTCCTGATACTTCCCAGGTGGAATAGGTTGATTTTTTAACACCCAAAGCTGGTGTGCCACTACAGGCATGACCACTGGTAGAAAATATGCTTCCTTAAACTTCCCCTTCTGACTATCATTCGATGCAAATGCCTCAGTCTGCAACATCATCAGCTGATGCACCAACTTCTTTTCTTCTGGCCACAAGAAATCACCACTATGTGCTTTCTCAATGACCTTCCTAGCTTCCTTGGTGTAGTGGCCAGTTGGTACAAACTCTGGTCATTGAAGGTTTAGTTCAGGCATTTCTGCTAGAGGATCATCAGTGATGTTCCTTTCTATCCTAAATTCCTCAGGAGTTGTGCCTAACAGTGGTTGCACCTTTCTTGCTACTGGCTTGTATTTCCCAAAGACCTCAACTACCTCCAACTTCTCCTGTTCTTCTGGTAAATACCCTATCTCCTCATTTAGGTAGGAAGACAGTAATTCCTCAGTCATTTCTACTCCTCAATTAGTGCTTTCCATGAGCAACCATATGTCTGGATCCTATGTTAAACCAAGGCTCAATGCTTTCTCCAATGCCATGCCAACAATCTGTGACCCACTGTCAAGTATAGTGGCAACTGTCGCTAAGAGGTCGAGAGGCGCGGGGCTGAGAGCTGTTACCGGCAGCCAATGCAGCCATCTTTTCCTCCATATGTGTGAGAGCGTTAACGATAGCGGCGGCGGCGATGTCAAGAGGTTCCTTTTTAATGAACAATCTGTGACCCACTGTCAAGTATTGTCCCTACTTTGGCCTGCTCATTAACCATTGGGAACAGTGACCTTAGCCTTAGCACTTGTAGATCATGTGTCACATATACCATGATAGGTTTGTTGCCTGGTGGTAACTGATCTAGGTATGTTGCTACACAATCTTCATGCACTACTGCCCTAATGGGTACTCCTTCTTCTTCTTTTTCTTTAGCTAGATGGTATTTAAGGTCAGACAGTTCATCCACATTTACTCTGTGAATCACTCCTGCTCCCTGCTAATAATTTCCTACACTGTTTTCTCTGTTCATAATCACAAACTGACTAGCAGTCTTGAGATCATTCCTCATAGTCTGCATGAAGCTCCTCAAACTGCCCAGCTCTCTTTCCAATGCCACTACTCCATCCTGCAAGTTTTCTAGCCTCCCCTCTTTCTTGGCATCTTGCTCTGCCTTAACCTTGACAATACCTGGTACCTTCTCCCTTGGTACTGTACCATCATCCACAAGAATGGGTACTACATTGAATAGTTCTTTCAAGTTGTAGCAATCATCCTTATGCCTTCTTCTACCTGCATTGTTATAGTGTCTGTACTTCTGTAAATGCTTGTGCTAAGATAAGTTCCCAGAAGGTTGGCATGAAACACTTGGTAAATTTCTCTACCAATGATCCATTACATCCTTCAACTTCTTTGCTTCAGCTCGGAGCTTTCTAATCAACATATGAATCTTCTATGAATCGTTCTGCCCTAGTCTTGCATGTTCATAGCAGATCTTGTCAAGGATGGCAACACTTCCAGTATTTTTGATATTGCCTCTGGGTCATGGATGTGGCAGTGGTATTCGGTCTGGAGCCTTGTCAACACATCTTCAAATGGATTTACAAGGTCCCATGACAATGTGTGTGGTAACAAGAGGACAAACATGCAGGCAACATGAATGTCAGGAAGTTCCTTGCCAGCCACCCTGATTTAATCTTTAACAGCCATGCTGGTCCCATCAGCATATTTTCAAGTGTATAGATCCTCACACTACATATGTATGTTGATCTTTGCTGATTTGTAATGTGCGATGCCCTCAACCATCCCACATAGCTTTTGCAGTTACCCTGTCCACAACATGGGGACACTGAGAGCTCTCAGCTTCAGATTTCATCACCCTGTGCCACCTGATCTTGCAATGTCTACTCAAGGTATTCCATTCTGTCAGCCTTATGAGAGGTCTTGGCTGGTCCATCAGGCTTTGAACTGGATGGTTTTGGGGGCTGTTCCTCAACATGCCAGTGACAATGAGCCAGAGGTAGCGAGATTGTAGTGTGGCTTTCATATGCTCAGCCCACAGTGCATAATTTATTTGAATGCATCTCCAGGGCTGGTTGATGCAGCGTTGAGTAGACCGTCAGTGGGGCCCATAACCTGACGAACGGACGTCTGGTATGTGCATGAGGATATTGCGGTCAATGCGTGTAAGTGTTGATGAAATCTCGACGGATGCTCAACGGGCTGACTGGGATCCAACTGGAGTTCAACGAGACAAGTTGAGCTTGTTATTATGCATGTAAAGGACAGTATAACAATCGTGGTGCTCACCTGGAGTTCAACGAGACAAGCTGAACTCCATGTGGGCGACTACGATCGAAAATATTCGACAATTTGTCAGTGTTAAGATGACGATCAAGGGATTTGAGCAAGTACTTTCGTCAAGCTATATATCGGGGACAAACATCAAAAATCAATGCTTGATTTGTTGGACTTGTCGTTCCATTCACGATCAATTGAAATGCCTCACAACAACACCGGCTATTGTTTCTTCCTCTACACCATTCTCTGACGAAGGTTTCAGCTCCGATTGTCCATACTGAGCTGTTCTTCCCTTTCTCCATACTTCCATAGTAGGGGCGGATTCATCTTCAAAGCGCCGCTTTATCTCAATACGCTTGAGGATTGGACTTTCGGTCAGAGGGGCAAGCTTAACGTCGTCATCCGCCATACAGAAGTAGAAGACGCCAAGTCTCGTGGCATGACGCTGGTCCTCCGGAGGCTGTTTCACCCTTTCCACCGGGCTATCAGGAACGACACGCAAGTACGGCAATAGAGAACCACTGCACCTATGGACAGTTGCTCGGTAGAAGCCTCCTGATAGAAATTCTAGTGAGTCTCCAGCATTGATCACCTTGGTGGGCGATCAACAGGTCAACAGGTCAACATAGGAAAAATAGACACGATACTCACGAGGGCGTTCTCAATATGCTTAACCCATTTCCACGTCCCACCACGCGTGAGAATCTGCAACCCCGAAACAGGTTGACTGTAAAGAATTGTAACCGTCCCAGTGTCTTGTGATTGGATAAGCGTAGCAGAAATTTACCCAGAACATGAACCCACCTGTGTGTCCCTTGAGCCAGATATTTTTGGCTTTTTCTTCGTCAGCCGCGGGCCTTGGATAGCTAAATAGATTATAAGGTTTGTCCATAGAAATTGGTCGAGCTACTCACTATTTCATGAACCGGACTGCGCATAGAATGCCAGCGGTGAGACTGACGGGAGCTTTTTAGGGGTAGTCTCATACCGGAAGTATCTCCAGGATTATCAAACCCGTGCATATTGACCAGTGTGTCTTCTGGAAGCTCCAGCCCGAGTGCAAAAAGCCTGAGAAGGTCAGGCCAATGTAGCAAAGTAAATCATCAAATCTACCTCAGTACCTGATGGAGAACGTTGAAGTGATTGTGTTTAGCGAAACACGAAATCTCAGGGAGGAACTGGCGAAGGGGCTGCGGGTGTCCTCGCTTAGTGACATCGCGATTGACTGATTGATTTTATTGAGAAAATGAAGACATATGAAGGGCTTAACTCACTGCTGTAATTCTCAATCTGATCATGGACGCCATCATCAATGTGCTAGAGGGGCGGAAGTCATGCGTCAAAAGGTATTTCTCGGCGGGTTTCGCCAGTGAAACTGACCCAATATTGTCTGAATTTATAGCCTTGAAAAGAGCCTGTATCCTTTATGGTAGCAGCGTAAACAGATTTCTCCTCCGAAGTGACATGGTCGAAAGGAACGTTGGCAATATCAAAGATCCTCTCAATCTGGCGACGTAAGCCAAGAGGTAAAAACAGTAAGATTTATTATCATTAGGTACCTGAGCCGCAGTGTAACCATGATTGATGACATAGAAAAAGCCGTGTTCAATCATAGCATCGCGTACTTGAGCAGAAAGAGCGAGTCGCCCCTCGGGAGTGGAAGCCTTGGATAAATCAATGATAGGAAGGTCATCATATTGGACTAACGAAGAATCGGCATCAATCGATTTGAATTTGAATGATAACAAGGTATACACACGATCGGCTCTTGTCACTGGAGCGTGAATATAGTGCGGAACCTCGGGGAGCTCCAGGCTGGGCATCTTGAAAGGACGTTCACCGTGAGATTCCTCCCTGCACGCTTTTTAAGTCATTGTAACTCCTCTAGTCAGGTGTGATGATGACATATGGTCGCTAATTATGTCGATTGGTCTCGTGCAAAGTATGTTCTCTAGCCAAATTATGAAGCTTGAAGAAGACTTTGGGTATGCATAGTGGAGCAATGCCTCGAGCTAGAAGCCCTTCAGGTTAGGAAAGTTCCGCTATTGCAAGGGAAGTCCTTGGGGCCATGTCTACTACTTGGAATCATTGACAGAAGAAGACCACCTGTCTAGTCACGAGTATCACTTGAGAGCGAGAGGCTGCTGATTGATCCAAGTCGGAATTTCTATGTTTCCTTTATTAGATAATAAGAGACGGGCATCTTAGGAATCTAGGATCGACTTTCAACGAACTCTGAAAAGAGTCTGAAAGTCCTTTGCTTATTCAACGAGACTACTGACGTTCTTCTGCCAATGACTCTAGTATTTTGTGCCGTAGACTGACCATAGATTCTGAAGCCACAGAGAAGAGGTAGGGCGAGGATGAAGCCCGTTGGAAATGCATCAAATATCGTCATCACAGTGTTCATGTCTACAATGCCGGAGAAAGGTACGTGATTCTTGTTGAGGCGGGACCGGGTCTCGGGGTATTTGGATAACGACGAAGCTTAGGGACTGTGGTAATGAGCGAGTAATCAGTAATTACTTGATAAAACATTATAATTAAAGATCTCTGACTGTGGTAATGAGCAAGTACTACAGATAATGAGCAAAGACTGAATATAGTAAGTATCAAAGACTTACACCTCAGTGGTTGCTTGATAAAACACTGAGGTGTGACATGTGACGAGCGACAGAAAACATACGAAAAGATGAAATTGGTCAAATATTAAGCTCAACAGTTCTATGTAGTATTAGTGTAATAGTTGATGATATTTTGTTGACGACGATATGAACCAGACGACAAGGAATTGGGCAAGAATACTGCACACAGCTTCGATACGAGACTTGCAACTCTGAAGTAGTGCTAGCCAGCATGATGCCATTTCGTTTGTGTCCCAGATTCACGACCTGACCTGTCACTCATATTCTCATTGAATTCAACTCTTCCTTCTCCTCCGTCTCTAACAAACTCTACAACATAAAGCGGCACGACACTTGCTCATGGCAAGGCTATTTTTGTGCCAGTCAATCTACCATTTGGTTTAGACCGAACGGCTTGGAGCATTGGGAAAGTATTTCGTCCTTTGGGGCTTTGACATTGAAACTGGAGTTTGAGTAAACTAGATGAACACAGCCAAGTTATTAGGACATCAAATTCCGTTCTGATGCGCATTGTCACGGTGGATCGGGCATCTTTCCATCCCGATTAACGATTAAGGTATGTCTTTTATAAATAAATAAACATTGCATCCCTCGGTTGATTGACATGACTCGGAGTCGCTACCTTCCAGAATCAGCACATAGTTACGAGATTCAATCACCGATCGAAGTGGGTTCACATCGAGCAAAACCAAGTATAAATAGTCTGACTCATAGTACTCTCCATACGTCCAAGCGCGAGATGCGCCCGGGCCGGAAATGGAGCTATGCGTTGTTTTCTTGAGTGGCTGCCGCACGAAAGCTTATTTCGACGTCTAGTACGGCCATTGACCGATCTAGGCACTCCTAGTAGCTACCATTCCCAATCTACCACACTTTCAACCTTGATTCTCGGAGCCCTTGGACTAATTACCTCTAAAAGAGGTCTACATCTGTCTAGGCGTCCTTGAATTTCTGGCCACCGGCTCGAAAATGGGCAAAACCATTAACTTGAAGGAGGTACCCTTGAAGCAGGTCCTTGTATTTCAATTCTAATTGACGGCCCTCTTACAAAAAGATGTCACCGCCCGTCATGATTTGACATACGTGGACGTGCGATCTTGTCTCGTTGTATCGAGGCCTTTAACAGTCTGCGGCCCATCCGAGTCGCATCATATTGTCCTGCAGACCTGTCATTCAATATTCAACTTTGACTTGTCTCGATACACTGATATGAATGATTCATGCAACGTGCCTTATAATTGAATGGATATAATCTAGTTGTGGGGCCACCGTAGGGAATAACGTGAACATAGCCTTGAGAACCGTCCCTTGAAGATTTCCGGACATCGTATGAGGACACTCATTTAGCCTTTAATTAAATTAAGTATATATGACCAATGCACTGAATGCGTTCAAGTATGTACAACCCCGAGGGAGATATGCAAGAAAACGGTGGCTAAGTAACTATGTTGCATTATCTGTTGATTATACGCGTAAGGAAAAGACCGGTGATAGTAAGGTAGATGTCCATTGAAGTGGGTGGAGCAGAACAAGCGGAAAAAGCGCAGCTCCGAAAGATTCAGGTACGATGGCACCAAAAGAACAGCGAAGGTGAATCAAGACATAAATAAGAACCTTGATGTTCAACGTTCAACGTTCAGCGCTCAGTTACCATCGCAGTGTTTCCACATTTTGACATAATCCCTATTATAGCGCTTCAACTCAGCTTGATAAAAGAAAGAGTATATCAAGTACGTACACAACCATCCCTCTGTCAAAAGCATCCGTGGGCCACGTGGGATACCACTGACTCTGGGCCTTCGCGAAGTCCAGCATAGGATTCTGCGCCTGATTGAGCCACGGCTTATTTCCTTGACCGTCAGGAAACCATCCGTTCGACGATCCCACCGCAACGTTCATGATGAGATAGAACTCTGTTGTTCATCAGTCAAGACGATCTAAGATAGACTGGGATACTTAAAAAAAAAGTGATGCAACTTACCCTGATCGAATGGTGTTGCGTTGGTACCGTTGATCCAAGGGTTTTGCAACGCAACAAGGGAAGAACCATTGGAGATTACCTGTGGGAAGTCGCCGAGCTCGAAGAAGGGTTCTTTGAAACGCATGTCGAGCAGCGTGTGCAGACGCGTGTCGACGGAGATTCGTCTGCGTGGGCGGCTTTTGTCAGCGGATCATGTCTTTTTGGAGAAAAGCAGAAAGATGACGTACAGGAATGTGTCTGTCCATTCGAGCGAGTATGTGTGGAAGCCGTCACTGAATGGCTTCCGTTTGTCGGACCACCAAGAAAAACTTTTGTCGACGCCATCCAGTCCCTCAGCTGGACCCCAATTCAGGGAGCCTTGAACGTAGTTTGAGCCACTAGATGTATGGATGATGTGGTCACTAAAACCCTCTCAATCTACACGGGAAAAATAGTTACCGAGCGGTATAACGTATGCCGTTCCCACGGGACTCGACGATGTCTATTTCACCTATAGTAGGGGCAGCTGAGTATATTACTAAAGGCAGAATTGCTTTTTCTGATACGAACCACTCAAAGGCCATGGTCCATAGACGGAATCTCGAGGAAGCATCCATATCGCAGGCCACATCTAGTCACGAGGTCAAGATCTTCTGCAAATCAACTCCAGAAAAATAGAATACCCAGTCGCTAAAGGAACGCCCGGTCAAACTCAATCCAGAATCGGGGTTCAAAAAGAACGTACCCGCTCGGCATCTTGGCCCTAACCTCGATCTTCCCATACCGTATACTCGCGCTATACCTTGTCGTAATCCGCGCACTCTGCACGGGGTTAATAATCGACCCCGCAGTCGCATTCGAGATCGCACTGCACGCCTTCGTGTATCCGTCTATATCGAACACAGACGCCCCATTGCGCGTGATGAACCCGTTATTTGGCTGCGTGATATTGAAGGTGCAGTCCGTGATGTTGTAGACAGTTCTGTTGAACACGGCGTCGCGCCCAATGTTGTCTGATGTTAACGTTGGAACGATATAGAGCATTCCATCCTTTACGAAAGAATTATTAGTTGATGAGGTTGTCATCTCGAACTCGCCGGTTCTAGAGCACACATCAGATTTCTTTTCCTGTATGTTTCCAGGAGAAGGAAGCAGACGTACCCGAAGCCGTCCATGTTGACTTCGCGGAAGAAGGTCCCGTTCGGGCCGAAGACTTTATCGGGATTGTCGAAGTTCTCATCAAGAACGATGCACAAGGGCTTGTGATCGAGCTCCACGTTTTTGAACGACAAATACGTCTGGACCGCGCCGCCCGCGGTGGCAAGGAAAATCATAAAATATGTAAGATAATACGCGACAGTATGGCGAGAGGATGGTTTTTCTGTCCAGGGTTTTGGAACTTCCTGGTCATCGGGTAACATATGCGAGCGCATACGCGGGAGCTTTTTTAGTGGCGTCGCGGCGGACGATGCGGGTCGGATGCTGTATCCCGAGGTGGCGACTGCAGAAAACCTTGCCGAGGCATTTGCAGTGGGGAGATTGATGATTGAACGTGGTGCATGGGAGCTCGAGCTAGCTGTTGCGGATATTGAGGAATTGGCAGTCCATGGACGGATGGAGGAGTGGCGGGAGGATGAGGGAGAGGCGAAGGGGTCCTGGCTGGAGGTTCGGGGAGTTGAGGTGGAAGAGCGCGCGGCACTGGATGGCGTCGACATTGCAGACGAAAAAAAAAAAAAGAAAGAAAACAGTGAGTACACGAGAGGGCTATCGAGATCACGGTGGGAGTTATATACGACCTCTTAATGGATCAACAGATGTCATAGGGGTGACAGCAAAAGGTCTGGCGGCGCAAGCAAGTAAGGTACTAATGCAGACAATTCAAGCTTCTTTTCAGCCGGCCTCATCCGTCCGCACGAATGGAGAACTCTAGATAGATTCAAGGTACGGCATAGCTTGCCCTTGAATTGCTGTGCATCTTTGGCCGAGATATCGTCGCTTCTCTGATGAAGAAACATACGATCTGTCAATCATCCTCGTGTCGCTACGGCCGTATACGCCGCACCGAGTCGACGGAAGTCAGGGATAAGCACCTGTAGACCCATCCGTTGCCCGGTCAAACTAGGGAGCAGAGGCAATTCATCAAACTATTTCATTTGTACGTCAGCTTGGAGGCTTCTGTACACCATGCGGTGGTAGCTTGAGTCCGCAGAGTGAGGCCCCGTACAAGAAGGAGATCCTGTCAGAGCGAGGTACTGATATATGTTGCATCCAGGGGTACTTTAGAATCACCGCAAGCTCAGTCAAATTCTGAATTGATAAGCTTGGGGGAGAACGATTCAGCAATTGTCAGAACCATATTCTATTCTATTAGTCACGCTGATGTGACGTTGTGACTAATTGCGACAGGCTGCCAAAATTAGCCGTGGTCGTGTCCGTTCCGGCGTTGGCAGATTTACGGCCGTCCACTATAAGAACGTACTGGCAATGCATATATCAATATACTCTGGCTTGACTCTGTCCTTCTGCGAGGTGTCTTCTGGCTCTTCCCTCGCCATCCATCACGGTCTCTTTTTTAGGCGCTACTCCTTGTCGTTCCTCCTAGTATAGTTTCCTAACTAACTGCTCGATATGTCTGCCATTACGCTTCAAAACAGCGACTATGATCTCTACGATGCATGGCTGCACAAAATTTGTGTGTATTCTCCAGTTTTGCAAACTCGACTTTCTCTGATTAAGAATAGATGAAAGCACCATGGCCAGCAACTGGTTCATGCCCACAGAGGACATTGTTTCTACCGGTGTCTGTCTACGCGCCGACGACGGCCGTTTTCGTGTCTTTCCTTACGAGAACCCGGCTCTCGTACCGTTCGAAGCTGCCGTACGCGGTCTGAACCCCGTTGTTGCCGTAAAATTGCGCTCTTCAGCTGTAGTTGCTGCCTTGGCGAAAGTGTCAGTCGTTTCTAATTTCTGCACCCGACTTACAAAACGTCACCTGACGTTGAAGCTAATTTGATTTTACCTCTGTAGCGAATCCGAAGAGAACTCTATATATATTGACCAGGGCACGCGGATTCAGATCCTTGATAGCATCGAGTACCTGCCACAGGCCGAAAAGGATCAATGTGGCGCATTCATAGTATGTTTGCCTATTTTCCTTCGTGTCTTTTTTATTGACACTGATTATCCCCGCAGCGCGACGAAAGCTGCCTCATCCTATGGAGTTATGCTCTTGAAAGCATGATCCCACTCTGCAAAGATTTTGACGAGAAGCTCATCAAACACATATGGCGCACTCGCAAAGTCGCTCGCAGATCTGCTCCTCCGTCCATCGTGGTATCAACCGCCCCAGGTAGCTCTTCCGGATCAGACGTCGCGCTCAACGAAAAAACTCCTGTGACTAAGCCCGAGGAGAAAACACCACCAGCGCAGCCGGAGAAGAAGAGCAGCTGGTTCAGCTGGAGGCTGCAGCCAAAGACGAGGGAGGCTCAGCCGGACGCGGACGATGCTGAGAAGGGCGGGAATAGGAAGGAGAGGAAGTTGATGCTGTTCGGCCCGTTCTATGCGGGATGCGGTGCTGGACTTGCGGCGTGTGCGTGTAGCTTGCTTGGATTTTATTCTTCCTCTCCTTTCTAACGGATTCGTATAGACTTTATCACAGGTGGCATCAGTGTGCTCCTCAACGAATGGGCACTTGATGGTGACCCACGTAGGTTCGCACTGATCGCAACTCTTCCTGTCATCTACTGTGTTTCTATTGTAAGTCCCATGGCCTTTCCGTCGTACCCAATCCTGAGTGTGACACCGCATCTAGTTCTTCTGCCTCCAGCTCGTCGGTAACCTGTCACTCATGTCGGTCCTCTCCTTCTCTTACGCAAGGAATAAACGGAGTCTAACATAATAACGCAGTCTCGGCCCCGTCAAACAGTACCACGAGAACTCAATGTATTACTCTGCCATCAAGCCCAAGCCGAACCCAGAAGTCGACAACAACCTCCCGCACATCACGATTCAAATGCCCGTGTACAAAGAGTCTCTCGATCTTGTCATGTGTGTCTTCCCCTTCTCTTCGCACATAGCTGACTTTTGACGTATGCACAGAGCCCCCTCGGTCTTCTCGATTAAAAAGGCTATGCAGACATATGCGCGCCAGGGCGGGACCTCCGCCATCTTCATCTGTGATGACGGCTTGCAGCTTATCAGCGAGAAGGATCGTCAGGAGCGCGTTGCATTTTATGCGAATCATAATATTGGCTGGGTTGCTCGGCCTGGACATTCGAGTGCCCCGGATGGGTTCAAGCGTGCTGGCAAGTTCAAGAAAGCTTCAAAGTGAGTTCTTTCTTCCCTACTTCTGAGGTTCCTTCTGATGGTGATGCCCACCAGCATGAACTATGGTCTTGGTACGTCTCAAACTCCTCACCGAGTTATAGGAAAGTCTCACGTCCTGCTTCGTGTAGCAATTTCGTTAAAGCTGGAGAAGTTCCTTGCACAAATGATCGCCGACGGCGTAGAGGAAGACAAAAACGACAGCCTCGAAGACAAGGCGATGCGCAAGGCTGCTGAAGAAGTCTTCGCAGAATCTGACAACCGCTTCAAACCCTGGTGTGCCAACGGCAAATCCATACGCATCGGCGAAATCATCCTCATCGTTGACTCAGACACCGTCGTTCCTGAGGTAACCTACGCCTTCTCCGCTTGCAAAAGCTAGAATCCCCGACCTTTTTTTACTAACCAACTTAACCTCTTCAGGACTGCTTCCGCGACGCCGCACGCGAGATGTACGAGAGCCCTGATGTCGCCATCATCCAGCACGAATCTGACGTAATGCAAGTCGCGCACCACTACTTTGAGAACGGCATAACGCACTTTACGCGCCGTATCAACCGGTGCATCTCCCTCGGATGTGCGAATGGCGAGGTCGCTCCCTTCGTAGGACACAATGCTTTTCTGCGGTGGAGTGCGGTGCAGGACGCGGCGTTTGTTGATCCTGCTGATGGGAAGAAGAAACAGTGGAGCGAGGCGAATGTTAGTGAGGATTTCGATCTGGCGCTTAGGTTGCTTTTGAAGAGGTATACGCTGAGGTGGGCTACGTATTCGGAGGGTGGGTTCAAGGAGGGTGTGTCACTTACAATTCAGGATGAGCTCGCGCGATGGCAGAAGTATGCTTATGGTGAGGTTGGAGGCTATTTCTTCCTTCTTTTGGTGCTGAGATTTCGCTCTAGGGTGCAATGAGATCATTTTCAATCCGATAATCAAGTGGTGGAGAAAAGGACCCATTAGCCCTCAACTCCGTGATTTCGTCTGGTCAAAGGCTCCCGTCCATTACAAAATTGGTATGATGTCGTGTACGTTTGGTCTCGATTTATTTCTCTGGGCACATGACTGATATCTTTCCTGCGCTTTATAGACATGTTCTCTTACTGTAAGTTATCCTGTCAGGAACAAAGATAAAGAAGATTTCTCAAGTAGATGTATAGACGGCATTGCGGCAGCCACTGTTGGTTCCATCATCAATTATCTCCTTCTTGGGCTCGCACCGCAGCTCGACCGTTTCTACCTCCATTCCTTCGAAATCCTCCTCGCATGTGTAGTCATCTTCCCAGGTCTTGGAAATCTCGGCTTCACCCTTCTCGAATACCGTATTGGACGTAGCAGTTTAGTAGGCGCTATGGTTGAGAACTTGCGATGGGTACCTTTCTTGTGGGTATACTTTCCACCATTACGGCTCAATCCCCCTGATGATACGTGATCATTCTAGTGTCTTCTTCTTTGGCGGTCTCAGCATCCATCTATCGACGGCGCTTTTAGCACACATGTTCTCTTACGACATGTAAGTGCATCCGCAGCTACCTAACCTCATCTGGAAGCACCTTCTCACCAGACACGTTCTCGTAGGACATGGGGGTCTACGGTGAAGGAAGTGGAGCGTTCCACCTTCTGGATTGAGGGTCAGTTACTATCAATCTCAGGGCCCTCGCAAAGTTTGATCATCGTGCTATCTGTCCTCCAGTTCCCCGTATTTGGCAACGCTTCAAGCTATCCTTCATGATATGCTTCGCATGCATAGCCATGATGATCGTCTTCACTACCAGTGCCGTACCCTTTGAGTGGCAGATCGCAGGGTTTAACTGGGCTCTTATCATCCCCCTGTCTCTTTGCGTTGGATGCCATATCCTCATGCCGGTAAGCCTTGCCGCATCGTATCTACGTACAGATCGGCATTGATTGATGTCTATTCAATCTTGAATCTGATAGATCGTCCTTAACCCATGGTTAATGATCTTCTCGTACTAAAGGGAATGCCTGAAGCGTTCTCTCGACCATCGGCCTCCTTGTTCTGTGGCTTATCGCGCCTACGGCTCTTACGACTCTTCACTCCCGTTCATTTCCGCTACGCCCGTATCTTGCTGCACACCCCCATTGAGGGTGCCTGGCGCACTCCTAAGTGTGTACTTACGATTGCTTTGTCATGCACGTCACGTCAAATTTTACGACACGTCTGATCAATCTCGACTGGACCCCATCAAGAAAAAAACATCCCGTATTCGCTTCCTTGGTCCTCAAAACGTCATTATATCTCACTCTTGTTTCTCGACCAGTGTCACTGCCCTTTTGGATTTTTCATCTTGCATTTGAGATTTTTGGACCATATATAGTATAGTACAGATAATCTTGCTTTGGACTTTGGAGTCGCTTACGAATCGTAAACGTGTTCGTATGTCGAAACTTTTTTGAGACTTCCTCCACACGTCCATCTAATCACTTTTCGCCATATTCGAACATTACCCTTGTCCTGCGTTTGTATTCAGCAGATTTATTATAAATGTATGATATGACGTGATATAGAGATAAATATACCTTCTCGTTGATTGCACTGCTTCATAACTTCAGGTTCAAGCTCCTTATCGGTCACCGTGAGAATACCGTAAGTACATTATGATTCTATTCGGATGAGGTCATAGCTTTTCTTTCACCGGTGTACCGATATCCGAATTTATCTTAATGACTATTTTTCCGAATTGCTCACCCCGTTTCATTGTCTCAAAGCCTTGTTCGGCAGACTCAAGGCCTTCAAAAATGTGCGAAATGACGGGAACAATGCGGTGCTCAGCCAAGAAGTCGGTGGCGTCAATGAGGTCTTGGTGCGATCCCATCGTGGAACCTGATATTCTAGAAATGAACAATGGAAGGATGCACAGGTTGGGACATGTACGTGCCGATGAGACGTAAATTCTTCATAACTTCGCGCATTGTGAAGCTGATCTTGGGGCTAGCAGTCCTGAGAAGAATGAAATCAGCAGTTTGCTACATACAGAAGATGGGTTATAATTGTACATTCCGTAGCACACCACGCGGCCTCCATGCCTGAGTATCTTGCTCGTTTGCGTCATGATCTCACCGCCTCCAGAATCGATAACGACATCCAACTCTTTACCTTTACCCAATAGAGCGCCCAGCTGGGCAGACCATTCCTCTGTAGACAAGTGTGTCTTGGAAAATCCAGCAAGGAGAATCAGGCAAGGACCCACTATCTTTGTAGTTTACACCTCCCTTTGCACCCAGAGCAATCGCCTTCTGTATCTTATCATCGCTGCCGCTAGTGACGTAGACTGAGGCACCCTTTGCAATACATATTTGCAATGCGATAAGAGCAACGCCTCCTCCTATGCCAGTAATGAGCACATTCTGACCAGAACTCACGAGCCCGTTGACAACAGTGGCTCTGTGCGTTCTGAGTCAGGACAAGAGAATTATTGCCATTAGAATTCGTGATTTACCGCCATGCTGTGACAGCGCCAAGCGGCCATGCTGCCATCTGGACGTCATTGAGGTGCCCAGGAGTAGGAATGACTTGATCTCTCTCAACGACAACATACTCAGTGAAGGTTCCGAGAGGTGGGTATGATACACCTCCAAGTATCCCGAAACTGATCGAAATTACCTCAGAGCTTGACGGAGGTGAAGTATGAACAATGAATTACTCGGATTCCGGTGCCTCCGGGTGCTTCTCCCACCCCCGACTTGGCGTGAGGAATACACGCTGATTCAGTAGGGGATCGTTGGGCTCATGGACGGCCACCACGGTGCCTAGCAGCGCAATTACTATCAATCCTCACAGATTACGTCGGACATACCTGCTCCATCTGCACCGAAGACGCTACCAAATGTGATACGGGGGTACTGCCCTTTTCGTATCCATACCTTATTGACACTCGCCATCCAAAATGACCATCTAACAGGTGGTTTGTTGTACTCACATCTCTATGGTTGAGTGCCGCTGCTCCAATGCGAACAAGAATTTCGCCCTTCTTCAAGGCAGGAATAGGCTTTTGCTCAATTACTGCATCGTGGTAGACAGCATCATTTTGAGGAGCCTTCTTGACTGTCAATGACTTGGTGAATATAGGTAGACTCGTAGTGGTCATTTGGGGTAGTTCAAGAGTATCGAGTATCGGAAACAGTGGGGAGAACTTGGTCGGATCTATCGGATCTATGTGAGGGGTTATTAGTCACCTTCCATCAGAAGTGCATGCAGAACAATCACTTCAGGAGATTGTTTCTCGATCTCGTACATAGCGCTCAAGCTTGTAGCACTAAGTAAGTTACGAGTCCTCAGTATCAGAAAGAAACTCTGTTCCACCTGTAGCACTAAGTAAGTTACGAGTCTACAGGATAGGGTAAGTAAAGAGAGTATCGAATGGGAAGTAAATATAACGTACCCTCAGTATCAGAAAGAAACTGAGGGGACGGGGAGGTAAACGCACGCGACATAGGTAGTCGGTGGCTGAGTGAACTGTATAGTACGATCGGGCTCGATCGTACCAGAGAAGTCGAAATAAGGAAAATATAAAATAAAGTAATAAGAGAAAAAAAAAACCATTTAGTAACCGGGAGGTGGCAATTGAACCAAAGGTAAGGGAGACGCCGCCGCCACAGCAAGAGTCTATCCCAACAAAGCTAATGTTCTGGCTAAGTCGCGTCGCTGTCTCTCTCTCTTTAGCTGTGCAAACCAAACATGATGATTTGTTCTGTTGAGCTTCATGAACTGCAAGCTGATTTGCTAAAATCAGGGCCCATAACCAGACAAAGCATAACAATTAAGACAGTGGAATAATGACAAATTATCACAAGATCAAAAGTTTTATATTTTAGTAATGGCAAGTAAGTAAGTGAGTTAACTAACCTGAGGTTCAAGATCAAAAGTTGACTTGAACCTCAGTATTACTAGACTATTTCATACCTCGATCTTCGGTTCAATCTCCAGTAAGGAACACCGTCGAACTTGTTGAATTCTGTTCGCTCGCAAGTGTAGATTGTATCCCGCAAGTTGCAAAACTTTGATAAGTCTTCAAATGCGAAATGTAACATCGCTGCGTCGGATCTATTAGTGGCATTGGGTTAAGTAGGACGAAACCATTGGCATCCGAGTTCTCCGAGCTCCCCTAACAGCATCTGGGGGTCATAATGCAGGTCGACGTCATCTCGGTTGCCTTGTCCATCATTACTCAGCACGTGAAAGGTAGGATCCTCGCCCACGAGGACAACGTCCTTTATGTAGAACAGATTGGTGATGGCGCCCTGTCTATCTCTATCTCTGGCTACGGCGCAGAGACCCATCAGTCTCGCAGGAGAACTGTGCGTCCAACTGGTAATTTGGTGATCGGGGATGGCATGAGCTGTTTCATAGTTAAAGTCACCTAATATCTCCTTCAACTGCACAGGACGTCGCCTCGGCGCATCAGGCAAAGGTCCGAGAAGTCCTTGAGCGAGGTATTCACTGTAGCACAACTGTGAGCCTGGCCAGTCACATTATACGCGGTAGACTCGCCGGTCAAGGGCATTCAGAACTTGGAAAAAGAGATCCAAACGCTGTTTATGTGGTCGCCAGGGGTGATTGATAACTTCGGTGATCAATTTGCTACCAAAGACAAAGGCACAGGCGGCGGCAAAAGCACGCCTATCATGCGACTCAATCATCAATAACAGTAAGGATATGACAAACAGCGACCACGTACTCTGGCGGACTCTTTACTGGTGCAACGGCCTGGCCATGGAGATAGAAGAGGAGATCGTTGATCGGGTCCCCGGTCTCTTGTATGACGATTTCATTCAAGCGTTACACGGCTCTACGTGTAAGATTTTTCATATCAGGCTCTTTCTTAAGCTCTATCTGGTGTCTTTGCGCTGCAAGAGCGGCCTGCAAGACGTGTTCGGAAATAAATGCACACTCTTCGTCGGTAAAGGGTATAGGGTTCTTTATAGGACCAGCGCCTAGAGCGGGCGGTATGGTGAGAAAGAGGCGGCGAGGATTAGACGAGACCGGTGGCATTGTGGCGGGTTGAAAGAAAGGGTGAGGAATACGATTGAAATTTAAGACTCTTAATTGGTCATGTGATGTCAGTGTGTAGAAAATGAGTATGCTCAACCACCAGCTCATACGCAGAAATCTGGATCTTTCTTTTTTCCTGGGTCTCTTTGATGCATTTCATACGCAGTATATATCCAGAACAGTAAAAGTAGTCGTTCTTATAAATCAGGCTGTTTAGGAATGACTGGAACGCTATCAGTTACTGCGCAACAATGGTCAGACATTTCCTCTCAGGGATACGTCTGCCAGTGCTGTTGGGTCACCATTCCCTACATCAAGTTGAAACAGCCGCTGCGACTTGACGATGATATGCATGACTTGAATACGCGATGTAGTTCCGCCCCACGGTCTCGGTTGTACGTCTGATGAGATTCGACTCGCCACGTCAATGATTGGATCAAGACGACATGTGTGATAATTGAGAATAAAGTAAGACATGAAGGAAAAAGCCAGCCAGTGAGGATTAAAAAAGCAGACCGTGATTAAGTACCTCTACCCGAAATCGGGATCATCCGCACCAAAATCGCCATCATGAGACACTGGAGACGCGCTTTTGGTTCCATTACCATTGAGATGAGGATCGATCGCAGCACTGCCAGTCGTCGTCGTATCTGTTGCGGCTGCGGTGCCGCCTGAACTTGAGGGGGTGGAGCCGGACGGACCCTGTTCGGGATTGAAAGTCCTAAACGGGGTGGGAGCAACGAGGGGACGATGGAAGCGGGCTCTAAACTCGTTGATGCCTGCGTCGGGAGGGGGCGGGGGGAGCGCTGCGGCGGCAGCGGCGGCGTACTGCTGCGCCTGCTGCTGGACTTGCTGTTGTTGTTCTGGGGAGAGCTCGAGGGGGTAGGAAGGGCCGAGGTTGGGGGGCGCAAGGCCGGCTTTGGCGGCTTGTTCGGCGTAGTGGGCGCGGCGTGCGTGGTCCCAGTGTTCCCATGCCTCTGCGAGGACAGGCTCGAGAGAGGCAAGTTCTTCGTTTGTCATGTGGAGGGTGCGAAGAAGGTGTTGTTTGAGGAGGGGGGCGCAGGAGAAGGAGAGAAGGAGTGTGGAAGCAAAGGTCTGGCCGCCTGGAGGAGCTTGGGGAAAGGGAGGCTCGTGGGGAAGGACTTGCTGGTAGGAGCCGTCTGGGCCAACACGGTAGCGAACTTCTTCGATGGGGATGTCGTTGCCCATTTCGCGCTGCTTGCGTTGTTTGACGAGAGCACGATGCTTGCGCTGGCGCTCACGGGCAGCTGCGCGAACACGGTCACGGCGAGCAAGCTCCTCTGGGGTGAGGTCTGGCTGAGGATGATAGTCAACAGGGTCAATAGGGACAAGTGGTTGTTGTGGTTGTGGTGGTGGTGGTGGAGGAGGAAGAGGAAGTGGATTGTTGAAAATCGCAACGTTGTTGTTGCGATCACGTTCACGTTTTCTTCGCTGTCGTTCTGCGGCCTTTTCTCGTTTCAAACGTTGTGCGTCAGTCTCATTTTCGCGCGGCCGCTTGCGTGACGAACTTGCGCTCGTGTTGGCGCTGTGCAGATTCGATTCCATTCTCGGGGTGTGACCTCTCCGACGCTGGAGCGCGTTATTTCGTGACCGCAGAGAACGGGGAGCCTCTGTCACAAAACAACTCCAAACCCCCCACCCCAATCCTCGTCGGAGTTTAAATATATCCTCTTTCCTCTTTTCCTATGGCTCAGAGTTTTATTGGGTTCGTTCTCCCGTTCATTCTCTACAATATATATCCCTGACTCTCTATCTTAGAAAATCAATTTCTCTCATTTCTCACTCGGATGTGAGATACCGTGGTATTCTCGCAGGCATCGACCCAGCTGCATCCACCATTCAGCTTTCAAATGGTCCGTGTCTCTTTTTCTAGTTTCCGTAACAATCTCATTGTGCCCAGTTTACTCTATGGGAACTGAATCTCGCCGGTGAGCATGTCTCTTTTGTCTAGGTCACCACACGACTCACTTACGCACAGTACCCCCGCCGAATTTATCCCACCTGTTCAAGAACCCTACCAATACATCATCTTCCGTGCTTCAGAGGTAAAAGACCTAGCCGTTGACGAGCCTGCGCCTCCTCCTCCCCGTCGCAGCGTACACGACGACCCCGCAGTCCTCGTATGTCTTTCTTCCATTGTCCAAAACAAACAAAAAACCAACCTACTTCTTAGGCCGCTCCACCTCCACACGCATCCCCGTACATTCCCTCCGCACAACCAGCAGCATACCCCGCAACTCAACAGCCCTACCCACCCGCATCTCAACCTCAACCTGCTGCCCAACCTCAACCACCTCAACCACCTCAAGCCCAAGCTCAAGCTCAACAACCGCGCACCCAGCCCTCGACCAACCGTCGCAACCCCCACGCCAACTCTGTCCACACAGCCGCCGCGTCCCTCGAGACCGTCGAGCGCGCTCTCGGCGACCTGCGCGTCTCCACGCGCGGACGAAGCGCCGGCGCCCGAGGCGGACGCGGGCCCAGGCACGCACAACAACCCCAACCCCAGCCCCACGCGCAACTCAGCGTCCCCAGCACCGATTTCGATTTCGCGAGTATGAATGCTAAATTCGACAAGGCTGCTTTGGGCTTGAAGACCGCTTCAAGTGCGGGTAATAACGGCCTCGTGCGGGATGTACATGACGAGTCTCCGACGACGACGACGACGACGACGAACGGGGATGGGATCGTCAGTACGACTACGATTACGACCACGACCACGACTGCTCAAGATCCCAGCACCACATCCGCATACGATCCTACTAAATCGTTCTTTGACTCCCTCTCTCCCTCTTCCCTGCGCGGCGCAGGCGCGCGCCGCGGCGGTCCCACCGGCAGCAGCGGAGGCGGCAGAGGCGAGGCACGGAGCAGGCGGGAGGAGGAGAGGGAGAGGAACGTGGCTACGTTTGGCGAGCCCGGTGGGTATGGGCATCATGCGTATGTGGGCGCGGGGGCCGCGCAGGGGGGGTATGTCGGTGGTGGTCCGAGGAGGGGCGCGAGGAGGGGAAGGGGCACGGGTGTGGGTGTGGGTGTGGTTGGGGCGCGCTGAGGCGTGTGTTGCGAATGCTTGCTGCAAGGTTTTGTGATCCGTCGGTTTTTGCGATGATTGATCGGGCGCTAGATAGCGTTTTGTGGGATTGCGATTATAAAAATTACAGATGCGTGTGTGATCACGAGAGAGTTGTTCTTTTGAGTCCTAACGAGGTTAAATAAAAAGTTTTTTTCTCCATGCCGGAAATATGGACACTTGTCGTGACTTGAGGACAGGGCACTAGCATGATGAACATTGATTGCATTTTATATAACTCGCGCTGGGGCCCGTTAAATGATGGAAATGGATGCATGGGATGTCTCGTTGTTCCATATTTCTCTCCAACACCAAAAAAAACCATCTTCCCCCCCCCCTCTTATGTCAGGGTAGTTGTAATGACAGGACCTAGGATTAATAGCCACATCCTCAGCGCAAAACTTCAAAAACCAACGGGGGGACTACCCATACAAATTCGATTCTCACGAATGAGGGCGACACGGAACTGGTGGTGCTGAGGGCGCGGTAGCGGCTTCGTGAACTCGATCTTTCCCTCCTCGACTGAATGACGTATAAAGTGGTGGCGTACGTCGATGTGCTTGACCACGGTTTATAGTTCCGTTTGTTCTCGGCCTATCGCAGATGAACCGTTATTGTCACCCCTTCAGGGATGCGGGTAATGGAACGCTAAAGCCGATTTCTGCCAGCGCTGAGAACATCCATTGTATTTGCTCGGGCCGCCCCTTCCCCAAAAAAAAAAACTCACTTGCTGTAAATTGATTGATCAACTTGAGATTATTAATGTGATCTTGATACTTACTTGCTATCCACATCTGAGTTCGATTTCATGAAGCTCAAGACAAAGGAACTTACAAGCTGTGATGATGTATTAGACCAATTCCAAGAAAGATAACAAAAAAACAAAGACCACATACTGCCTAGCAATCCGCGTAATTGAGATGACGAAACACGAGAAGATGAATGAATCACCTCCTGGTACATAATCAGCATTCTCAAGATGTGGGTGTGGTTGGGGCGCGGTGAGGCGTGTGCTGGGAATCCTTTCTGCAAGGTTTCGTGATGCGTCGATAATGTGTGTTTTTGGGAGTTTTGCGATGATTGATTGGGGCGCTAGATAGCGTTTTTTTGTGGTATTGCGATTATAAAATCACAGATGTGTGTGTGATGACTGACAATCGCGAGAGTTTGTTCTTTGAGTCCTAACGAGGTTAAATAAAACCCGCAAAGAAAAGTTTTTCTCTCATGCCGGGAATGTGGACACTTGTCGTGACTTGAGGACAGGGCATTGGCATGGATGAACATTGATTCTATTTTCAAGATTCAATCAACATATATACATATCTCGCACTGGACCCGTAAATGATGGAATGGATGCATGGATGTCTCGTTTTCCATTTTTCTTTCCAACACCAAAAAACCATCTTTCCCCTTCCCCCCCCCTCCTAAGTCAGGGTAGATGTGGTGACAGGACCTAGGATTAATAGCACATCCTCAGCGCAAAACTTCAAAACCAACGGGGCTCGAAAAACATACAAATTCGATTCTCACGAATGATTTTGACAAGCGTATCTTGAAGACGAATGCGCTTCTCCCTTTCTTCGCCCGATACAGAAGGCGGTAATAGCGCCGTCAACGGGAGTATTGACGTCGACGACGCGGATCTCGTTCTCAGGCCCGCTGATGTAAAGGAGGCTCGGACGCTGGACATGACGGCGGGGAAGTTTGCGGATGCTAGGTATACATTCAAAGCCGCCGCGATGGATTGTTTGAATGTCATTTGGAGAGTGTTTTGTTTGAGGAAGAAGGAGTGTTCGGCGATGATGGATAGTGCTACGGACGCCACATGGGCAATTAATTACAATACAAGGATGAGATTATTCTCCCCTTACAGGTTGCGAGCTGAGCAATTTGATGCCCGACAAGGATTGTTTCGGTGGTGTTCATCTAGGATGTTGATTGTTGAAAGTGAATAGATAGTCGGCTTTTGGCAGGAGGGGCCAGCTTTACCATAGCAGCCAATTTCTCTTGGATCGTCTGATCATTTCGGATATCTTCAAGCTATATTGGTTGAAGAGTAACTCAGTGGTCATGGACCCCCCCCCATTATCTGTAGTAGCGCAATTCTCATACTCACCCTCTAGACGCGAACAATACATGATGGTATCATGGGCAACAAGTACTAGAAAAATGCCCTCACCATCTGTTTTGTTTTTCAGGCATAATGTAATGAGAAACTCATTGATGGGTTAGTGAGGGATGACTCACGGTCTAAACCACAAAAACTGCATATAAATCGGCGGGAAGAAAAAAAAAACTTACTATCTTAGTTATGCATGAACGAT